>JAABKJ010009894.1:0-11096 GCA_011634705.1 Andricus grossulariae
TGTATGACTTTCTTCCTTACCTGTCACGAAAACATAACTTCTCCTTCCTACTATTGCAGAATGCCAAATGACCTTTTAGGCGCAAAAATTGCATGAAATCGTGCAAAAAAATCGTTTTAATAGACAGTGTTACCTTGAATTAAATGAATTTTGAAAAATTCTTCCACTCAAAGGTATTTTGTTCACTTTGACGTTTCCTTCTTAAGGTTATATTCCACATGATGATTTCGTAGAATAAATATGTCATTTTTTATCCAATTTGAAGCAATTTTTATGAATATTATTAAACTTTAATACTGATACTTTATTTTGAATACTTTTTATAATTAATTTATTTATTATTAAGAAAATATGTTATTCAGGAGGCCCATGCACTTTTTTAACGGATACGATCCCGAAACTCTTGCACCAACACTTATGTACTTTGTATCGGTGAGGTGGTCACGTAGATTACACAGTAGGGATACGCTAGTCAAGGCAGAGGGTTAAAATCTCGGAGAACAAATAACTCTAAGATTGAATAAATTGGTTCATAACTTCTTATGAAAAATTGAACTTGAAGAAGAAGTTGTATTTTTACGTGTTAAACTCCATAAGAGGAACAATTGCTTTTAGCGAGCTAAAAAATGACTCTACAACAGCAACAAAATAGGCATATTCTGACATTGCCTAGGCTATACGAATTTCCAGTCGCTTATAAACATTTAAACAGTTGCTTTTTTTTTGGACAACTCTAATATACCTCCGTGATGAGATGGAATATTTGGTGTGACGGCAGGTCCTGTTTGTCCCAAGTTAGTTGTTAAATCTTTAAATAGTTCCTCCTTCTCTGTTCTACGAGCGAAGCAAAAGTCGGATATCTTGTTTTGAAAAACCACTAAAAGCTGGAAAGAATTCAATTTATGTGAATATTGATTCCAGAAATGTTGCAGTACATACTGGAAGTTCCAAACTGCACTTTCAAAATTTCTCACCTGTGTTAAATCGTTGTAAAACTTCGCGCCTTCACTCAAATTATTTTTCAGTTCTTTAAATGCATCATAAGCTGCTGCTAGTTTACAAAGAATTTCCTCACGAGCAGTTCCACTACCCGATTGTTCTCTGGCAAATTCAGAGTGCTGAGTCTATTTTCATACGAAGATATATCAATGTAAATAAAAATTAAGGCGCCTGATCGAATAAGGCGACATAAAAATCTCCAGTGTAAAATTGAAGTGCCATGAATACTTGTGAAAAAATTTACGATTTTAAGTTCTACACGAAATACTTGAATGTAAAATTGTATTGCAAAATATCTTTTTGTAGTTTCAAAACTACGTGTAGTGTAGGTATTTCAAAAAATTAACTAAATTTTCTACTAGCGTAAGAGCACCAATGCTTGGCTCCTTAGCCCTATTATTGACACGACAAAGACTGAAGTGAATTTATTTTATTTTGGATACATACTTCATTGCACTGGATAAGTAATATATGCATTATATGTAAAACTTATAGTATAACTAAATTAATTGAGGAAAAACATGATAAAAAAATGTATTATCTGTGAAATCAGAGAAGGGTGCCAACAATGGGGGGGGGGGGGGCAAGAGTTAGTGCTTTTACCCTAAGTCTTTAGTTGTAAGACTTTTAAACTACGTCCCATTTTGCTTCAAATTTAAAAATTTAGCCTGCTATTCTAAATTTTGTGTTCCGACTCAATGACCCAATAAACTCTTATACCGTTACAGTACTCTAGAATATGCTCCCCCAAACTTACTACGCATTAGGGTGGGTCGAAAAAAATGAGAAATAAAAAACAGCTTGGCACTAAAAAGCTTCATTTTGAGTCTCTTATAACTTGTGTAAAATTTGTAATAGATCGATTAATATCCTGACGTTCCGTGGGCAGGCCTCGCAGACCGGTCCCTATATCCTCTATAGTACACTATATTCAGCTGAGGACTGAGGTCCGTAAAGTATCAATTATCAAAATTTAATCCCTATTTACAGTCCATAGTGTAATATTAAACAAATGTATAACAGCAATTAATATTTTCACATAAGATTCATTTCTAGTTACCTTGTTAGTTTATAGCAACTCTCATTGGTCGAGAACCTAGATGCGAACATTGCTACCATTTGACAGATCGCGGACCGTCGACGCATGTCTTGGCTTCGCAGAACACAATATTTGGTTAAAATAACTTTAAAATCCACAGGAATAACTATTACGCAAACTCCGCGGTCCGCGGTTTGGTAACTGTGGATGCGAAACGTGTGTCAAAAATTTTAATTCAATGAAGAATTCAAAATCGTGGTCCATGACAAGGTATCCCAAAAGTTGCACAATTTCAATGTCTAATCTTCCCACCGGCCTAATCTTGTACCTCTATTTATCAATTCCAAGATTCCAACCGTCCAGCCACATTGAGCCAGATGATCATCCACCTTTCAATAATGTGTCTGATAGTTATCTAGTAGAATACATTTTTCAGACGTTTAATCTGAAAAATAATGATTGCGGGTCGATCCACGGTATTTTATCGATTACATCACGATTATCCTTCAGTTATATAGACAGCGGTGCAGCCAGGAATTTTTCGGGGGGGGGGGGGGGGCTGACCGTAGGGAAGAAGGGGAAAAAAAGGGTATCCGAAAAATAAAATGACTTAATAATTAAGTTAACAAACGTAATTGTTTAAACAATTTATTATTGTTTTTAATAATATTCTCTTTGAATAATGTTAGAAAGTTGTGGTTTTTTCTGAAATTTTCAAATTTTGGTTTACTTTTTACTTAGAGCGAGGTGACAATTGTAGAAAATTAACAAAAATAATTGTTTAAACAATTTATTGTTTATAACTATATTTTTCTATATAAATTCTAGATAGTTGCGGTTTTTTCTGAAAGTTTTCACTTTTTGTAAATTTTTTACTTTGAGTAAGGTAATAATAAATGAAATTCAACAAACTTAATTGTTTCATTAAATTATTATTATTTATAACTGTCTTCTCCTATATTAATGCTAGATAGTTGCGGTTTTCTCTAAAAAATGTAACTTCTTGTACACTTTTTACTCCGTGACATAATAATTAATGCAAGTTAACAAACAGAATTGTTTATACACTTGTTATGGTTCATAACTATCTTCTCATAATTTTTCAGCTTTTCTTTAACTGACTTAGAAAAACGCGAATATCTCCCAAACTAGAACAGCCCACAAGGTCCCTTTTCATGCAGACGTCAATAAATAATAAATATTCATATTAATTTAAACAAAAAGGCTCTCAAGGAAAATTTATATTTAATATGATTCATATAGAAAATTTGAAAAATATTTCAAATATATATTTTATTTCAGATAAATATATTAACGAAAAAGAAAGAGATTGTTTAAGAAATGATTCTCTCTATTGTTTATTTATCATCTGTTCATAATTAAAAAGACAAAGCAAAGTTAAAATTTTTAGAAAAAATCGCCACTTTTTAATTATATAAGAGAAGATATTTATAATAAATAATAAACTGTTTAAACAATTATGTTTGTTAACATGCATTAGTTATTACCTCACAAAGTAAAAAGTTGATAAAAAATGGAAAATTTCAGAAAAAGTCGCAACTATCTAGCATTACTAAAGGAGAATATAGTTATAAGAAATATTAATTTGTTTAAACTATTATATTTGTTAAATTTCACTAATTATTAAGTCACTCTAAGCGAAAAGTAAGCAAAAATTGGAATATTTGAGAAAAAACCGCAAATTTCTGATGTTATTGAAAGAGTATATTATTAAAAATTATAATAAATTGTTTAAACAATTATTTCTGTCAACTAGAATTAATTATTACCTTACTCTAATTGAAAATTCCGACAAAAAGTGAAAAATTTTAGAAATAACTGCAACTTTCTAGCATCATTCTGAGAGAATATTATTATATATAATGATAAATTATTTAAAAATATATTTCTGTTAAATTCAATTGATTACTGCCTCGTTCTAATCGAAAAGTTAAAAATAAGTTGGAAAATCCGGATAAACCGCGACTTTTCACATTTATTCTAAGAGAAAATTGCTAAAAACAATAATAAATTGTTTAAACAATTCATGTAAGCTTTTAGTTATCAGTATAAAGTAGTATTTTATGTATTAGAAACAATTTGTGTTTTATAAAACCGCAAAAAGAATAATGATCAGCACCGGAAACTCGCGAAACCCAATTTTTTACTTATGAGGTTTTTTGGGGCCCTATAAAACAGACTTATGGGGTGATATTTAAAAAATAAGTTTTTATTTGTATTCTATTGCTAATTGTGAAAAGAAATGTTGAGTTTCAACTCGATACACCTCTAATATTGACGATTCTGAAAAAAATTACAGGAAAATTAAAAAAACAATTCCAATGCATTCTGAGACCACTTTACTCTACAATGAGGGCCTTCCTAATTTATGGTCCACTTACGAATTTCTACCTTTCAGGTAGTTGTTCTGAATTAGGAAAAAGCTATACTTATAATTAAATGTTTGGTGTGCTAAAATCTTTTTTTATGGTGTTGGCCTTTAAATTTACTTAATTTTAAATGTGGAAATCTACAGTTTACTGCCTTCATTTTCGCAGGTAACATGAAGAATAGACGCACAAGTTTATTATGGTGCCTATACTCCATATAATCCCTCTTAGTCCAGTCAATATGTAGTCTGAGGTTGTTTTTATATTTCAAAGCTGCGTTTTCTACTCCATATATAGCTATATGGGAAAGTTTAGTTAACACATCGGAATATTATACATCAAAGAGAAGCAAGTGTTCGAGGTTTTGGGATTTTTTTTATTCTCATGCTATTTCAGTTTAACACTATATTTATTTTTTAGATATCCAAATGTTTGCAATTGAAATAAAATCACAAGGAATCCTCCCTATTGTTTTCAATTGCGAATCGTTATTTCAATATTTCCAATTCATTTTAGTTGGGTATCTTTTTTTGCAGGGGTTTTTGATTGAGGGAATTTTTCATAACTTCATGAATTTTCCACAAAAAAGGAAATGTACGATAATTGAAAATAATTGTTGTTTCATAGATCTTAAATTTTATACTTTTTTATTATTTATTATAAACTTTAAGTATTTCCTAAATATCATCCTAAACGAAAGTATTATGTTGAGACTTGATAGAATAAATAGATCGACCCTAATAGCACAGAACGTTCGAGACATGTTCCCGGGTCGCGTAAAATGTGCGTCCCTTTGGAAAGCTCCAATGGAACGTTCCAAAAAGGGGTTATTGTTTCTATTATCAATAAATATCGCGCAGACCTTAAGAGATAGGTAAAAATCGATATCAGTTTATAATATGGAGATCATATTATAGCGTAGTGTATGCGGAACTCAAAACTGACATCCATTTTTACCTATTTCTTACGGTTTACGACATATTTGTTTTTAAAGATAACAATAACGGTAAGTTCATTTCAGGTGCCAGTGGAACGTTCCTGGAACATTCCCAAGGGTGGGCTTTTCACACGTGCCGTGCTATTAGGGGATTTACATTCAGAGATATGTATTTTTCCTATTATAACTAAAATTTTTTACCTTTTAAAGATTGAAAGGCACTATTGTATATGCATATATGATTTTTTTATGTTTGCTATTTGGCTGAGGATATTTGTACGGCCGGCCGGATGAATAGCAGTAGCACTGAACGTTTTCGTTCATTTGTGTTGTAAATAATTATTAATTAGTACTACGGGACCATTAAGGGTGCAGTGATTATTTTTGTATTAAAAGAAATTCATTGAAATTGCAGAAGTTCTTGCACAAACCTTTAGCTTCGCAAAAATGTGGCAGTCTGTCGCGTGACCAAGCATTTCATGTTATTATATTAAGCGGCTTTATAGTCAGAAAAATGAATATATTGTGCTCAAATTTTGGGAAATGGTTCGGAATACGTAGTCACGGCCTTCGTTTAAATAATGCAATTTTATTAATTCTATTTTAGCTAGGGCTCTAAAGCCCTGTTCCCAGTTACATTTCAAATTTATAATTATTATAATTATACTACAGAAACAAAATAAAAAGTCAAATGGGCCAGGCAGACATGCCCTTATACTGTTGAACCATTTCCCAAAATTTCAACACAATATTTGCATTTTTCAAATTATAGAGCCGCGGAATATAAACCTTGTAATTTGTGAACATGACACTACGTTACATGCCCTTAATATCTATGCGATGGCTACTCTCATTAAATCCCGAAATATTTGTAAAGGCTTATTTCGCGAAATATTGATCTTATTTCATTTCTTTAAAGTGTACTTCAATCACGTTACAAAACTGCATATTTTAAGCCATAAAACAACGTCCTACAATTACTTCTTTCCAAGATGATATGTTTGTGGAAAGCGGTCTGTAATTAGTAAACAATTTCATATTTCGAAATTTAGAAAACTGCGTTGCATTCTAGACATCTTAAGGAGCGCCTGTGAATTTTTTCAAATTTGTTAAGACGTCCAGCTCGTTTTGGGAAGCCTCGAAATTCGAGGCTTAAAAAAAGTGCCTCCAAAACCTTGTTTTTCGACACGTTTTACATTAGCGTTATCGTAAAAAATTTTAAAGAACAACAATATACATATCGTTCAATTCGGGAGACTTTAAGCTTTCACGTGTACCTGACTAGAATCTTCTGCGATTTTTTTTTGAACGAGTTGCGACGATCAAAGTGAGGATCACGTACTTTTGACGCCGACTTTAATATATTTACGTTGAAATGAAAATTTAATTTTGAGTTCCGAGCTTTTGCATATCTTGGAAAAGATCGCTTATTTAATTTATTGTTCTATCAGGCAATAAAGGATTACTGCATAAAACCCGTAAATGCTTGAATATAATCAAAATAGTAAAAGTATTTTTTAAATAAATTGTTATATATAAATAAAAGTAGAAATATAATTTAACCATAAAACATAACCTCAAAATTGCTGATCCTTTTCGGTAGTCGTTATCAAGTAATAAAGTACAATCATAATACGTATTCTACGAAGTAAAGTATATTTTATACTTTTTTATTTAAAAAAATATATTTTTGCTAACGTTGAAATAGTTGAAAAGAGCTTAGCAACAATATACTCATACTGTTAATTTTGCAGGGCACGTGTTACGCGGCACAGTTTTAACAAAATTTTCCGTTCCTCACTATTAGATTATACATAAAAATATTTTTTCAGGATTTTTAACACTGGAAATTGTATACTTAGGCACTTAGTATATTTAGACCCTATTATCTTAACTTTACTATGACAATTCAGAAATGCCCAATTGACGAAATTATTAAATTCCCAAAATTACACAATTTAGAACCCAAATTTTCAAATTTACGAAATTAGTAAATTCCAAAAAACCAAATTACCGAAGTTTTTAGATTTAATAAAATTACATTTTTAATATTTTTGTCGGTTAAAATAATATTTTATTTTATAGGTATACGTGCATCGTTTACAACTTTGAAGAGCTATTTTTCATTTAAGTATATGCAGTATGCACGTTATAAAATAATATATTACTCTTAACTTTTACAAAGTATTAAATTGAAATATTTTTTGATTGGAATTTGAAATTTTGGTAATTAGAAATTTCGGGAATATATTATAATTTCGCAAAGTTAAAATATCGGGATTTTAAAAAATCCGGCTTCAATATTAATAAATCAATTTAATTATGACATACAGATGCGTTCAGCTTTTTTAAACCCAATTTAGTAAATTTAATTGCATCACGTCCAGCGATGCGCTTTGATATCAAAGTATAAATAAAACTCTATTAAATTTTAACTGGAGTCGGTTTTGGAAATTTGATTTAATCTAAACCTGAGTCAGTGTCGAAAATTCGACTTAATTCTCAGCTGAGTCGAATCAGATTATAGTTGGTTCAGTTTGATTCATGCACATCACTGCATATTTACCAGTCATAACATACTTATACATATATAATAACGAATTAGAATTTAATAATTAAATTAAAATTTAATAATTGAAAAAATACAATTGTTCATAGTAAAATATTAATTCCGAAAGTACTTTGCAAACCGGCCGGATGACAAACTAGTACTTTACTATTCACACGCCCGCTGTATGAATAGCCACTATATTCTCGTCCAGCCGGCCGTAAGAAGAGATACTTCGTTATTATTAATGCACCGACTTTTCAGAAAGCTGGCAGTAAAATAAAAAGTATATTGAACATTTAATTCAGTTTGTATTACGAGCTTATTCTTCCTTAGTAATTTTTCCGTCATACCCCATTTTTGTATAAAAAGGGCATTCTTTGAACGCGCAAAAAGTACTCTTTGGTCCCTATTTTTTACTGCATAGGGACTGTGAGATCTCACGAGGCTAATATGAGTTAAAAAATTCGTAACTCAGATTTTTGCAAATATCGCTAATATTTTTGTTGGCAATCTACATAATATGCCCAATTTTCAAAAATCTTGTAAGATTTCAATTTTTTTCATTTTTTCTAGGACAAAATCTCATTTTTATAAACATAAAAAAATCAGAATAATTTTTTAAAAGCGTTGCAAACTTCATCAAATAATTAAGGGCTAAAATCTCCCCATTCCTTTAGATAAATTTTTAGTGCAATAAAGTTTCTACATGCTCAAACAAATTTTAGTATAGTTTGCAAAGCTTTTAAAAATTATTTTAGTTTTTTGAGGTTTATGAAAATGAGATTTTGTCATAGAAAAACTCAAAATATTGAAATCTTTCAAGATTTTCGATAATTAAGCAATTGAACATGTTATGTATGTTACGAAAAAAAAGAATATTAGCTATTTTTGCCACAACTCTGAGAATTACGACGGTTTTAAAATTATTTTTGCTCAACGGAACCTCAGGATATTGCTCGATCTAATTTTTTTCAACCAACCCTACTGCGCAAGCCTCACGGAGGTCAATAGGATATAGCACATCAAGTGGAATAATAGTATTAGCAGTAGATTAGGCAAGAGAATTGAGAGCATTGCTGTGGTAAAACCGTCAATTAAATCCGATATATTTTTTGTCAACATACTTTTGGCCTACAGAGTAGAATTTTTCCCCGGGAGCTAAAAAGTTAAAAAAATTACGCATCGTTTTGCAATTCTTATGCCCTTTAAGTACGTTTAAGACTTTAGTATTCACCTGATTACGTACCTGAATCTTACTGATGAATTCTTCTTGCCTAGCGGCACTTTCTCGAACTTGTTTCTGCAGTGGACCGTAACATTTGCCAATATGTTCCACAGACAAATTAGGCTCATCAATAACTCCATCTTTGACCAATGCTGCTAAAAATACTGATTTAATATCTGTCGTAGCGGATTTAAATTCACTTTCAATGACATCTCGCTCCGCTTTCAAAGTTTCAACCTAAAATTGATGTTAAGTTATATATGCAAGACAACTGAGTTAAAATTTGTGTTTTTGGTAACATACGTCTTCCATCAATTTTCGCAGTTGCCTAACGACGCTACTTTCTTGGACAGCAGAACCAGCAGGAATGTGGCTCGTCAAATCATACTCCTCCATACTAAGAATCTCCATTCCTTGGCGATGACTTTCAAACTTTTCTCGAATAACCTGATACATAGTATTAATTATGTATAAGTCCTAAAGTTTCGAAAACTAAATAAAAATTGAAGTTTAACTCCACATTAAGAGTTTTATAGAGAATTACTTTGTCTGCAAAAATAGCATTGTTGATGATTCCACGGTACTTTTGTGCATTCACTATGAATTGTTCAGTTAGCTTAGCACTAGGTATTCTGGTCCAACGCTCGTTGAATTGTGCTCTTAAATTGTCATCTGATGCACGTTCCTCTTTTAGCATCCTCTCAGTCTAAGCAAAGTTAAATCGTTACACTATATCATAAAATTAAATTAATCAAAATATAATGACGAGATTCTTTACAAAACAACAGAACTCGTGTTTTCGAAAATGAAAAGCTTATTGGATTACTAATTTAGTAATGTTCAAGTGGTGCAACTATTTTATTTTGAAAATTAAACTGTGGCTATATTTCAAAATTAATCTTTTTCAAGCAGCAAATCAGGATATTTATGAAGAAGTAATACCTCATCTAAGATATCTTTATTTCGCTGAAGGAGCTCAGGCAATTCATTCATAGCAGTTTCCAAAGCGTTAATGCCACCTTCGTTTCTTACATATGCGGCCTTGTCCAACAAGGACTGAGGTACTTCAGTTCCACTAGTGTCCTCAATTGCAGCGGGTAAATTTAAGCTTGCCAAAACACTATAAAAAATATATAGGATCATGGCAATTTGTACAAGAGAATTTTTTAAGGGTATTGTGATAAACATATTTTTTCACCTGTTCAGAATCTGTGTCATTTCACGCAATTTGGAAATTTCGCCATTTACAACTTCGTTTCGCTGCATTTCATAAGAAGATAAGGAATGGTGAACACTCACTGGCAATAACTCTTCAAACAAATCTAAAAGACACACATTTGACATTATTATAAATAATAATATTCTTTATTATACCAATACAAATTGAAAATCAACAGACCTTTGAATCCTGTACTAAAAGTTCCAGGCATGGCAAGTAATTTTGCTACTGCGGCTTTTCCAATGGGTTCTAAGGTTTTAGCATCTGGAACTCGTTCATGATAAATAAAATCATTATCTTTCTTCACTTCATTTAAATTTCTTTGGGCCTTGTTAGCGTAATCTTGGAATAGATTTGGTTTATTAGACCGATTTTGTGCTGCTTTGAATAGTTCCACAGCATACTGGAAAGCATGGTAATTATTGAAACTAATTTAACACTAGGAGTATCGGAGTTCGCCGTACCTCTTGAAGTACCACGTGGGTCATTTTTGACCCACAGTAGGAAACGACCATTTTATTGGTATTTGGGTGGTGTTTTTGGTGTAGTCATATTTACAGTACGTTTAGGAAGGCTCTAATTATAACCGAAGGACATGGACGTGGGTTAAAAATGACCCATGTGGTACTTCTAGTGTTAATAAAAATGCTAAACATAAGTACAGTAGAGTCTCACCTATTCCCCAACTCCCTTATTCCCTTACGCCGTTTATTCCCCGTCGGCTGTAGACGGTTAT
>JAABKJ010009895.1:0-11096 GCA_011634705.1 Andricus grossulariae
CTTCTGAAATATCTGAAGTCATTTGAATTCACATGAATTCGCATGAAGTCACATGAAATATTCTGAAGTCATTGAAATATCCTGAAGTACCTTGAAGTCAGAAGTAGGTGTACCCCCCCCCCCCCATCGTTCGAGTTGTCAACCCCTCGCGTTGTATGTATTGCTTCTGATAATCCAGTCACGAGTCGCGATGCGTACCGCAAAACACTTTTTTTTATTAGACCTCTGGCAGATTAACTATAACTTGCTTGTTTATCTATATCTTTACCTTAAAAAATTACTGTAATTTCTTGTAATGTGTATTATTCGAACTGAAGAACATTTGTCAATGAGTAATAAAACCTGTTTTGAAAAGAAGTTCTTTAAAAAATCGTTTTTATGGCCTTGCGACTGACCCTAACCCCTTAAAAGATTGACTTGGATAGATGAAGGATAGGTTGAGAAAGGAAAGAGGGAATTGAAAAAGACAGACTTGAATTTATACTTATAAAAAGATATAAAATGATAGACGTTGAAAGACGTAAGATAGGGTGAGATAAAGAAGATAAAGACGGGAATTTAAATTGACAGAGAGATAGAAAAAGATTGACTTGGATCGATAAAGGACAGGATGAGATAGAAAAGATGGTATTGAAAAAGATTGACGTGAATTTAGATTAAAAAATATAAGCGTTGATCGATGTATGATACGATTAGATGCGAAAGAGGATATTGAAAAAGATAGATATGATTTCACATTGACAGGGAGATAGTAAAAGATTGATGTGGATAGATGAAGGATAGGTTGAGATTAGGAAGAGGGGATATATATTTATAATAAGATAGACGTTGAAAGACGTAAGATAGGTTAAGATAGACAAGAGGGGATTGAAAAAGATAGACGGGAATTTCAATTGACAGAGAGATAGAAAAATATTGACGTGGATAGATAAAGGTTAGGATAAGATAGAAGAGCGGGGATTGGAAAAGATAGACGTTCATTTATATAAAAAAAGAGATAGGAAAAGATAGACGTTGATAGACGCTGATAGACATTGATAGACGTAGGATAGGAGGAGATAGAGAAAGGAGATTGAAAAAGATATACGGGGATTTAGATTGATAGAGAGGTAGAAAAAGATTGACTTGGATAGACAAAGGACAGGTTGAAATAGAAAAGATGGTATTGAAAAAGATTGACGTGAATTTAGATAAAAAAATAGATAGAAAAATAAAGACGTTGATAGTTTTAGTAAAGGATGTGATACAGAAGACGAGATTGAAAAATAAAGACGTGAATTTATATTTAAAAAAAGATATAAAAAGATAGATATTGATAGACGTAACATAGGATAAGATAAAGAGGAGATTGAAAAAGACAGAAGGGAATTGAGATTAACAGAGAGATAGTAAAAGATTGACGTAACTACATGCACGATAGGTTGAGATAGAGAAGAGGGTATTGGAAAAGATATACGTGCATTTATATGAAGAAAGAGATAGAAAAAGATAGACGTGATTTTACATTAGAAGGGAGATAGTAGAAAATTGACGTGGATGTATGAAGGACAGGATGAGATAGAAAAGATGGTATTGAAAAAGATTGACTTGAATTAAGATTAAGAAATATATAGAAAAATATAGACGTTGATAGTTCTAGTATAGGATGTGATAAAGAAGACGAGATTGAAAAAGATAGACTGGAATTTAGATTGGCAGAGAGATAGAAAAATATTGATGTGGATAGATACAGATGAGGATAAGATAGAAAAGAGTGGATTGAAAAAGATAGACGGAAACTTAGTTTAACAGAGAGAGATAGTAAAAGATTGACGTGGATAGTTGAAGGATAGGATGAGATAGAGAAGAGGGGATTGAAAAAGATAGACGTGCATTTATATGAAGAAAGAGATAGAAAAAGATAGACGTGATTTTACATTGAAAGGGAGATAGTAAAAAATTGACGTGAATAGACTTAAGTTAGGGTGAGATAAAGAAGAGATTGAAAAAGATAGACGGGAATTTAGATTGACAGAGAGATATAAAAATATTAACGTGAATAGTTAAAGGGTGGGATAAGATCGAAGAAAGGGGATTGAAAAAGATGGATGGAAATTCAGATTGACAGAGAGACAGTAAAATATTGACGTGGATGTATGAAGGACAGGATGAGATAGAAAAGATGGTATTGAAAAAGATTGACGTGAATTTAGATTAAGAAATAGATAGAAAAATAAAGACGTTGGTAGTTCTACCATAGGATGTGATAAAGAAGATAAGATTGAAAAAGATAGATGGGAATTTAGATCATGAGAGAGACAGAGAAGAGGGTATTGAAAAAGATAGATGGGAATTTAGATTGACAGAGAGATAGAAAAAGATTGACGTGGATAGATACAGATTAGGATGAGATAGAAAAGAAGGGATTGAAAAAAATAGACGTGAATTTATATTTATAAAAATATATAAAAAGATAGACTTTGATAGACTTAAGATAGGATAACATAAAGAAGAGGAGATAGAAAAAGACAGACGGGAATTTATATTGACAGAGCGATAGAAAAATATTGAGATGGATAGATACAGATTAGGATAAGATAGAAAAGAAGGGATTGAAAAAGATAGACGGAAATTTAGTTTTCCAGAGAGATAGTAAAAGATTGACATGGATAGTTAAAGGATAGGATGAGATAGAAAAGAGGGGATTGAAAAAGATAGACGTGCATTTATATAAAGAAAGAGGTAGAAAAAGATAGATGTTAATAGACGTAGGACAGGATGAGATAAAGAAATGAAATGGAAAAAGATAGACGGGAATTCAGATTGACAGAGAGATAGAGAATAGGGTATTAAAAAAGATAGACTTGAATTTAGATTGAAAAACAAAATAGAAAAAGATAAACGTTGATCGATGTATGATACGTTGAGATAGGAAAGAGGATATTGAAAAAGATGAATGTGATTTTGCATTGGCAGGGAGATAGTAAAAGATTGACGTGGATAGATGAAGGACAGAATGAGATAGATAATACGGTATTGGAAAAGATAGACGTGAATTTATATTGGAAAATGGATAGAAAAATGTAAATGATGATAGATTTAGTATAGGAGGTGAAAGAGAAGACGAAATTAAACAAGTAGACGGGAATTTAGATTGACAGAGACATCGAAAAGGGGGTTCTGAAAAAGATAGACGTGAATTTAGATTGAAAAATAATTGGAAAAAGGTAAACATTGATCGATGTATGATACGATGAGATAGAGAAGTGGAGATTGAAAAAGATAGACGTGAATTTATTTTAACAAAGAGATAAAAAAAGATAAAAATTGATAGACGTAAGATAGGATGAGATAGAAAAGACGGTATTGAAAAGATAGACGTTAATTTAGATTGAACAATAAATAGAAAAAGACATACGTTGATAGACTGAGGATAGCGTGAGACAAAGAAAAGGAGATTGAAAAAGATAGAGGGGAATTTAGATTGAAAGAGAGATAGAAAAAGATTGACGTGGATAGATGAAGGATGGTATGAAATAGAGAAGAAAGGATTGAAGAAGATAGACGTGAATTTAGATCGACAGAGAGATAGAAAAATATTGACGTGTATAAATGAAGGATAGGATAATAAAGAAATGAGGGTATGGAAAAAGATAGACAAAAATTTAGATTGTCATAGGGATAGAAAAAGATTTCCGTGATAGATGAAGGATAGGACGAGATAGAGAAGAGGGGATTGGAAAAGATAGACAGGCATTTTGATTGACAGAGAGATAGAAATATATTGACGTGGATGAATGAAGGTTACGATAAGATAGAAGAGAGGGGATTGAAAAAGATGGACGAAAATTGAGATTGACAGAGGGATTGTAAAATATTGACGTGGACAGGTGAAGGATAGGATGAGATAGAGAAGAGGGGATTGAACAAGATAGAGGTGCATTTATATCAAGAAAGAGATAGAAAAAGATAGACGTTGATGGGCGTAGGATAGAATGAGATAAAGAAAGGAGATTGAAAATGATAGACGGGAATTTAGATTGACAGACAGATAGAAAAAGAGGTTATTGAAAAAGATAGACGTGATTTTACATTGGCACGGAGATGGAAAGAGATTGACGTAGATAGATGAAGCATTGGTTGAGATAGAGAAGAGGAGGTTGAAAAAGATAGACGTGAATTTTTACTAACAAAGGGAGAGAAAAAGATAGACGTTGATAGACGTAGGATAGGATGAGATCATGAAGAGGAGATTGAGTAGGATAGACGGGAATTTAGATTAAAAAATATAAACGTTGATCGATGTATGATACGATTAGACAGGGAAGAGGATATTGGAAAAGATAGATGTGATTTTGCATTGACGGGGAAATAGTAAAATATTGACGTGGATATATGAAGGATAGGTTGAGATATAGAAGAGGGATTGAAAACGATAGACTTGAATTTATATTTATAAGAAGATAGACCTTGAAAGACGTAAGAGAGGTTCAGATAGAGAAGAGGTGATTGGAAAAGATAGACGGGAATTTTGATTGACAGAGAGATAGAAAAATATTGACGTGGATAGATAAAGGTTAGGATAAGATAGATGAGCGTGGATTGAAAAAGATGGACGGAAATTAAAATTGACAGAGGGATAGTAAAAAATTGACGTGGACAGACGAAGGATAGGATGAGATAGAGAATAGGGGATTGAAAAAGATAGACGTGCATTTATATAAACAAAGAGATAGAAAAAGATAGACGTTGATAGACGTTGATAGACGTTGATAGACGTAGGATAGGATGAGATGAAGAAAGGAGATTGAAAAAGATAGACGGGCATTTAGATTGACAGGGAGGTAGAAAAAGATTGATTTGGATAGATAAAGGACAGGTTGAGATAGCAAAGATGGCATTGAAAAAGATTGACGTGAATTTAGATTAAAAAATAGATAGAAAAATAAAGACGTTGATAGTTCTAGTAAAGGATGTGATAAAGAATACGAGATTGAAAAAGAAAGACGGGAATTTAGATTTTCAGAGAGATAGAGAAGAGGGTATTGAGAAAGATCGACGTGAATTTAGATTGAGATATAAAAAGATAGACGTTAATAGACTTAAGATAGGATAAGATAAAGAAGAGGAGATTGAAAAAGACAAACGGGAATTTAGATTGACAGAGAGATAGACAAATATTGACGTGAATAAATACAGATTAGGGTAAGATAGAAAAGAGGGGATTGAAAAAGATAGACGGAAACTAAGTTTAACGGAGAGATAGTAAAAGATAGACGTGGATAGTTAAAGGATAGGATGAGATAGAGAAGAGGTGATTGGAAGAAATAGACGTGCATCTATACAAAGAAAGAGATAGAAAAAGATAGACGTTAATAGACATAAGATAGGATGAGAAAAAAGAGGTGATTGAGAAAGATGGACGGGAATTTAGATTGACAGAGAGATAGAAGAATATTGACGTGGATAGATATAGGTTAGGATAAGATAGGAAAGAGGGGATTGAAAAAGATAGGCGGAAATTTAGTTTACCAGAGAGATAGTAAAAGATTGACGTGGATGGATGAAGGACAGGTTGAGATAGAGAAGAGGGGATTAAAATAGATAGACGTGCATTTATATAAAGAAAGAGATAGAAAAAGACAGACGTTGATAAACGTAGGACAGGATGAGATAAAGAAAGGAGATTGAAAAAGATAGACGTGAATTTAGATTGAAAAACAAAATAGAAAAAGATAAACGTTGATCGATGTATGATACGATGATATAGGAAAGAGGATATTGAAAAAGATAGACGTGAATTTATATTCATAAAAAGATATAAAAAGATACACGCTGAAAGACGTAAGATAGGATGAGATAAGGAAAAGGAGATAGAAAAAGACAGACGGGAATATTGATTGACAGAGGGATAGAAAAAGATTATCGTGGATAAATGAAGGATAGGTTGACATAGAGAAGAGGGTATTGAACAAGATAGACGTGAATTTATATTAATAAAGAGATAGATGTTGATAGATATTGACAGACGTAAGATAGGATGGGATAATGAAGAGGAGATTGAAAAAGATAGACGGGAATTTAGATTTACAGAGAGATAGAATAGGATACTTTTTCTCTATCTCTTTCTATCATGATGATTTGAAAAATGTTCAATTTTTTTCAAATCGCTCAACATCGAGTGGTTAATTACTCCTGCAATCTGTACAAGGGTTTTTGGGGTTTTGCAAATATTTCAACTAATTTAAAAATACTCTATTGGTTTTCAAGTTTTTAAAAAAATTGCAAGGGATTCCAAAGAATTTTGTAGGAGTTTCAAGGACTTCAGGATGTTTGTAGTAAACTTTGGAAACTAAATTAAATTATATTTGATGAGATTCCAAGTGATTTTAAAGATTTTAAGGGATTTTAAGGTATTTGAAGGAATTTCACAAGATTGAAGGATTTCAAAGATTTATACTTCTAGGGATTCAAACGGCTTTTTAAAGAAAAATTCAATCCATAAGCTTGATATAATTTTAATTCCAGAGAATTTAATAAAAATGTCACCTAATTTGAAAGATTTCCAAACATATCAGGAGGTTTTAAGGGATTTCTAATGTTTTCAACAAATTTCTTGTGACTTCCACGGATTTTAAGGCTTTTAAAAGGATTTTAGAGGTTTTTTAAATATTACAACCCCCGGTATTTTGAAATTAACATGGGGTTTTAAATGGAGAAAGTTCGTTTTTCGAAAAAGTAAAGAAAAGAAGTACTTGCTATTAACCTTTTGTAAATTAAAGTTTAGTCGCTTCTTAGGGAAGGTTCAAGGAATAATTTCCATCCAATAACTTTTAATTTCAATCCCCACAATCCCCTTGTGTTGTGCCCGGTAACTGCCCCAAAAAATGTAAAATAGCCATTTGTGTCAAATTCATGCTAAAGACGGTATTTTTTAATTTTCTTAAAATTAATTATTTTTGTTCGTTAGTTCACAGGATTCCAAGTATTTTTAAACTACTTTTTAATTATTTAAACCATTATTCTTTTTTCAAACAATTTTTTCTTTGCCTGTAAATCATGAAAAGTTATCAATTTTTGGGATAAATGATACAGTTGATGAATTCCCAGAATAATAATTTCTCACACTATGTCGCTTATTATTCATCATATTTTTTAATCAATGGAATAGATTTCAAAAAATAACTATCAATATCGTAACTGAATAAAATGGTAAAAAATGTATTAATGTTAAAAAAAATTGGGGTATAACTCTTAACATTCATTAAATTTTCAAGATTTACAGGGAAAAACATTTTTTTAACCAATGAAAATTGTTTAAGTATTGTTAAACTATCTTTTACACTACATATCACTTTTGCCATTCAATAAATGCGTTATCGATTACAGAAAAAAGTAACTTTTCAATATTCACAGGGAAAAAATTGTTTATGAAAATTATTTAAATAATTGCCAAATATCGTTAAGACAATATGTTACTTTCGACATTATCAAACATGTTGAAGAAGGAATATTTTTCTTCAAATTCATCAAATGTATCATTTATTTCGAAACAAAAAACTTTTCACGATTTACAGACGAAAAAAAATGGTTTAAGAAACTCAAAATAATTAAAAATTTTTTTTTAAAACTTGTCACTTATTGAATCAATATAATTCACGTTGGAAAAGTTCAAAAAAATACCGTCTTTAGCATGAATTTTACGTACAACTACTATTTTGCATTTTTCGGGGCATTTTTCGGGCACATTACACGGGAATTGAGGGGGTGAAATTAAAATGTATTGAGTAGAAATTATTCCTCAAACATTTCTTTTGAGAGATGAATGAACTTCAATTCATAAAAAGTTTATAACAAGTACTTCTTTTTTCAATTTTTTTCCCACAAACAAAAAAGAACATTTTAAGCCAAACAACGCACGATATGAAAAAAAGCCAAGAGAAGGAAAACGTTGATTTTTGAAAGCCCTACAATATTATTATAACAACTTTTTGAATTTTCTTGAGAAATCGAAAATTCAAATTTTGACCCCACAAAGAATAAAGAAAAATTCAATTTTTCGGTTAAACTATGCAAGATAAAATAAAAGAATAATAGACAAAAATTGTGCACATAAAAAAGATCGACAAATTTGTTCTGAATCCTTTTTTTAGAGGACGCGTGGTTTTTGTTTCAATCGTGAAAAATTACATTACAAATACACCAATCAAATTTTTGAACAAAAAGACACAAGGTACAATAAAATGTTTAATAAGAAAACTGTTTTTAAATTAGATCTAAAAATTTGCTTCTAACTTTTTTTTCTCACGAGACACGTGATGAGAATTTGTTCGTTAATGCCGAAAGAGCTTTAACAAAAGAGAATTCACAATCACTAAATTTCAGTTGTCGATGGTTTGACCAGAAAATAATTAAAAAATCATTTGAAATGATTGAAAAATATATAGCATTTCGTAGAAAAGGATTGTTTCTTCTTTCAACTTCCTTTTTTGAGCTCCTTTTGCGCTGTAATCTCTGTAATTATTTGATTTGGAATAGAGAATTTTCGACATGAAACGGGAATTTTGGAAAATAAGTTTAATTCTGATTTAGATTTTTGTCTTAAATCCCTGTTTAAATTCAGAATTATAATTCTTTTCCAGACTTCCCTGTTCCAAATTAAAAAGTTTTTAAATCTTTTAAAATATTTATAAATCTCTTTAAATCTTTAAAAATGGTTTGAAATTTTTTAAATAATTTGAAATCTTTTAAATTGACTGGGAAAAATTAACAATTGAACGCGGGAAACCCGGGAAATGACCGGGAATTTGAAATCATCCACTGGTAGGTAACCTGATTTTCTGTTTGGATTCTGGTAGTGTAAAAATAAGTGTTTAATCATTCCCCTATTTCACCCATTTTTCGTGAAAATATTACCCTATTTCCTCTTTTTTTGAATTGGAACAGAAAATTTTTGACAAGCACAGGAATTTTGGGAAAAAAGTTTAATTCTGATTTAGGAGAAGGAACATTTAAAAAAATCCTTGTTCATATCCAGAATTATAATTGTTTTAAAAAGTCAGTTCCAAATCAGAATTTCAATGCTTATAACAAAAGATGTTCTGATGTTCCAACTCAGAGTTATAATTATTTTCCAAAATTCGCTGTTCCAAATCAGAAAACTTTTTAATCTTTTACCGTTTTTATGAGTCTCTTGAAAGTTTTGATTCTGGTAGTTTAGAAGTGGGTTATATTACCTTAGTCTAGCAGAATTGTTGGTCATACTGTCAAACGTTGGCCAGTTTTCTCTACAAGCGGTACAGGAACATTTAAACCAATATCTACCAGCAAGAGTCCTTTGTCTTTCTGCTAAGTTTCTCTTGGTAAATACAGGACCATAGTTTTCAGCGACAACGTCCCCGGTTTTAAGAGTTCGCAATGCTCGTATCACTATGTTCCTACCAACGAAATACCTGCACATGTATGCAAATTAGACTTTAATAAACTTTTCAATGATAATTCAATTATTTTAATAATTTATATTTTAACTCTATATTCTACAAAGCTTCAGAAAATCTTGACTTCATTTCACTGAAATTCGCAACGTTTAGAAACAAAAATACACTGGAACTTAGATTTAAGGCGTCCGGATTTATGTCTTTCCGAGAACTGATCAGGGTTGTAAAATTTGATGAAACTTTGGTCCAATGAAAAATATTTTAATATTTTATTAAAGTTATATTCAATAGAATGATGTCTAAGTAAATAAAAATTTTATATTTGTATTCAAATTAGATAGAGAAAAAAATTTGGTTAAAAAGTTGAACAACAGGTGGGTTTAGTTTATTCCATATAAAAATTGCATTTCCATACATTTTTCTTATTGAAGCATCTTACATTGTTATCTGAACAATACAAAACTTATTTTTTCTATCAGTCTTCAACGCATACATATCTTAAATTGAATCTGTCCTAGTATCATCAGGATCTTCATTTTCTCAAATAGCATAAAATAAAGAATTATTTGTTATGATCACGATCAGTCTTTCTAATTTCTTCGCTTTTTAATGACCTTTACATAATATTATTATTTATAACACTTTCAATATCTTTTATGAATAAATCTACGTCTAAATGTTCCTCCAAGGTTTCATAAAGGTTCTCTATTCATCATAATCCACATTTGCTGCCGTATCCGCGATTTCTACCTCTAATTCGTGATTAATCTCGTGCAATTGATCATATATTGCTTCAACAGTTACCTTAATTTCAGAGAGCGTCGATTTTGGCTTCTCACTTAATTTTATGTACTTAATTCTAAGTATAATCTCTAATATTATATTTGCAATGATTATTCTAATATGCCTGTCTGCTCCAGTAGGAATCGTGTCAGAAAAAATGGGTTTGGTGTATTCAGAATGACATTGATAATTCCCCTTTTATGAATATCGGACCAACCATCCATGTGTAGAGCCAAACATGGTGCTAATTCTATTTGCTCGTCAACTTTTTTCTCCACTCGTGTGAATTCTTCATTTAGTAGACGATTGTATAAATCATATCGTGATGGAAGCTGGAAGCTTGGTTTCAGTTTTTTTATAAAAACATATCCAGCGATCATTCTGCACTGACAGAGGAGTACCCGAACAATATATTAGCCCCTGCAAACAAGATTTCCAACTCACGCTGAAAAACCAAACAAACATTTTTCATTTTTAACAAATACAAACCTTTTATTTGTTAAATTATATAATAATAATAATATATCGAGGTTATTATATTATTTTATCAGTGTAATAATGTCAAAAACGGAATATATACCACTATTTATTTATGAAAACAAACATTAATAGTTTTTACGTAACTTACTTGCATAGTTTCTGAGACAGTTTTATCCTTCAAAATAAAATCATTCATAGAACTGTTGTCAAACTTTATTCTTTTATTTGACACTTTGAGGAGGTACAGTCGCACATACTATCTGCAAAAAGTTAGTCCTAAGTATATGTCCGAAAATAATACTGTTTGAGTGATATAAGTTTGATTAACCCTTAAATGTACAATATGTAGCTTATTTACGTCCAAGAAAGTCAAAAATTAGATAATTATGCCGGTATAATGTTTTATTAATTAATTTC
>JAABKJ010009896.1:0-11096 GCA_011634705.1 Andricus grossulariae
CTGTGCGGAGGAGAATATACCGGGACCGTGGTGGGAGTTTCCGGAACTGCGCAAATGGAAATAACCGTCTACAGCCGGCGGGGAATAAACGGCGTTAGGGAATAAGGGAGTTGGAGAATAGGTGGGACTCTACTGTAATTAATATAAACTGCAAAGTAATTACCAATTGTAGTGTGCTTTTGTACTTGAATACCCATAAATGTAAAAATCCTCAAATTGTCCCGTGTTGTAATTAATTATCAGAATATGGCTTTGATTTTGTTCACCTACTGTGTGCAAAAATGGTTTATGTTTATATTTGCGAAACCTGTTAGTGAAAGATCTAATAACGAGATAAGTGAAGTCCATATTTTACGATCTCGACTAGGAACCGTTATATTATTACCCTTATGCAAATGTCGTTCGTGCACTGGAAGATATGATTCTTGAATTTGGCGCTCCAATAAGAATTATCTCAGATCGAGGCACTTCCTTTACTTCTGGCTTCTTCGAAGAATTCTGTAATTGTCACGGTATACGTCACACTCTCAATTCGAGTCATCATCCGCAAACTAATTACAGAACAAGACGACAAATGAGAGTCTCTTTGACCTTTTATATGAATACGTCAATCAACATGATGAGGGAAATGAACGGCTATCAACAATATAAGAAGAGGGCCACTATACCAATCCTTTAAATCTACAAGACGAAGCCAGACCGCAAAATTGCTTCATGCAAAATTCGTTACGATAGAAATCGTGTAATGAATGTCAAGTGCGTGGTCTGACTTTTCCTCTGGGAAGATAAGGTCAGGCCCACAAGAATTAACATACTATTTTGATTGTTAGAATTTATACGTTTACAGGTTAAATTAAAAATTGCCATAAAGGCAGGTTGCCTACAAACTTGAAAAGATTTAACATTTTTTTAAGATGTTTCTTTTTGCATTTTTGAGCAATTGCCACAGTAAAAACGGGTGCAGATTGTTGTTTCTGACATGCCTGAAGGTGATCTATTAAGTAATAACAACCATTCTGCTCTAACTATATTATTTATTTAGTACTGTAAATTATTTTGACCGACATTTCATTCTCAACGATTGTTTAATGAAATTAGTTTCATTTCTTGAATTATGGACTTTAAATGAGCCCTGGTTAAAGTAATTTGGGCTTGTGAGTTTCGAATTATCACGTAAGAAAGAAAAATATGAAATTCCGATTTTTAAGGAATTTTGTACCTTAACTCTTGACAGGAGGTAGGAAAATAAATAAATTAATTTGATATTTTACAAAAGTGACCTTTAAGATTTACCTTTCATTTAATCCATTAAACATTTTAAAATCTTCACAGGTCATGAAACACAATTTTTTTATGCGAGCATGCTAAATTAAAAAGACATTACCGCATAGTGGTTCAAAAAGATGACAGAATTTTTAATTCTAATACTTAAAACTGGTACTAAATTAAACCGAATCCTCTCTTTTACGAATACAACATTTGGCGACGAGGATGGGATCTGCGGTTTAAATTGAAATCCAGATGTGGGAGGTTTTCGGTGCGATCGGGTGTGTGAGCGTCGGTCATTTCGTTGTTGCGCACTGTTGCGTAAGGGGAAATGCAACAGTATGCGTCTGTTCATTTCGAGCACAAAGCAGTTTGGTGTGTCGTACAACGTGAAATTTTGAAAAGTTTCCAGTTCATGAAGTATGGTGAAGACGCAAACTCGTATCAGGCGCTTTGTCAAGTGTCTTGTGTCAGCGTCTAATTGTCTTGGGCGCTTTGTCTAACGTCTTGTGTCATCTCTTGCATGGGAGTGTGTGCGTGCTCAGGTCCGTCCTTGAAGCACGATCGGATCGTAAACATTCGTCAGCGGCTATCAAGGTCAGCCGCCCGTTCCTTTGTCTAAGGAGCCTAATTATAAAAAAAAAAAAATTGGTGGAACACAGTCTTTCTTCGTAAAATAGTTCGTCTGTTTAAACTGTTTTTGAGATTTTAAAGTCAAGAGTGAATTACGAAAATGGCCAATCCAAGAGTGGGCATTTTCGGAAACATTTCGCCATGTGTGGTGGATTCGGAACCTTTCGAAAATTATCTTGAACGTGTCGAAGCATTTTTCACAGTGAACCACATCACGGATGCGGAAAAGCTGTCGTCACTTTTAGTGCTCATTGGTCCGGACATGTATAAAACATTGAAAAGTCTGTTGCTGTCTGATAAACCGAAGAACAGAAGTTTTGATTACATAGTGACAACACTGAAAAGTCATTACCCTCCTGCTCAATTAGAAATCGCGGAACGGTACAAGTTTAACTCAAGAGTCCAAGAAACAGGAGAGTCAATAAAAGATTTTATTGTGGCCTTGAAGCAATTGTCAATGAACTGCAATTTTGGAGATTTTCTGAATCAGGCGCTTCGGGAACGTCTCATCGTTGGGTTAAAGGACGAAGCAATGGTCCGGAAGCTGATGTCTAGTGCACAATTGACATTTGCTGAGGCTTGTAAAAAGGTCTCAGATATGGAAGTAGTAAAAACTCAGACTCAACTCATTAAAGAGGAGCCTTCCGATCTCAGGATGCTGGGTGTTTCACCGGATCAGAAAAATCAATCTCAATGGTCAGACAAGTCGAAGAAAAATCCTTGGCAAAAGAATCAATCACAACTTGCCAAAAATTCCAAAATCAAGTATACCGGTCAAGGACAACAAAATCCTTCAGGAAATCAACCCAGGGAGTCATGTGGAAGATGCGGCCGGAAATCGCTTTCTTCGTCGGAGTGTCCAGCGAGGGATTGGACGTGTTTCAAATGTGCGAAGAAAGGGCACATTTCAAAATTGTGTAAATCGTCTGCTGCTGCTGTCAACGTCATCGAACAACAATGAGAGTTCATCGGAGAGTCTTCAGTCGGGTTTGTAAAACCGTTGGATGTAAGTGTGATTGTGAATGGTCAGGTTAACATTAATTTAGAAGCGGATAGCGGTTCAGCGTTCACAATTATTCCGGTCGAGGAATATAGGAGATTGGAAAAGGTATTTAAAAATATGAAATTATTTCCGGATAAGGTTATGATCGTGTGCGCAAATAGTTCTTAAATCGTAGTGATTGGTCGCGTGTTAGTAGATGTAACTCTGAAAGGGGAAACATTCCGAGAATTGGAGTTGAGAGTTTCTGATTCTTTGTTTAATCGTTTGCTATTGGGTAGAGACTGGTTGGAGGTTTTTAATAAAATTTGGAAGAAAGCACTTTTGGATGAGAGTCGATCTTGTAATTTAGTGAACAATGACAGTGAGAATGACAGATCGGAAATCTTGCCAATGATAAAATCAAAGTTTCTGAATGTTTTCCCTAAGTCAAATAATGAGCCAATTAAAGAATTTAAAGCTATTATTGTCTTAAAGGAGGCGGCAAAGCCGATTTTTCATCGCGCAAACGATGTTCCCTAAGCTTTAAGGGATACGGTGGAAAAAGAACTCGAGCGTTTAGTGGAATGTAAAAATCTGCTTAGGGTGTCCCATAGTGATTGGGCTTCTCCGCTAGTAATTGCAAAAAGAGCCGACGGTCGTATTAGATTATGCGTAGATTTGAAAGTAACATTAAACAAGTGGGTTAATACTGAGCATTATCCTCTTCCGATTATTGAGGATATATTTAATAAACTGACTGATTGTAAGTACTTTTGCCATCTTGATTTATCGAATGCATATCTGTAGCTAAAATTGTCTGAAGATTGTAGATCATTGCTCACGCTTAATACACACATTGGCTTATTTCAGTTTACACGATTGTGTTTCGGTCTCAGGTCTGCTTAATCAATTTTTCAGTGAGTGATGGACCGGGTCCTAAAGGGAATTCCCAAAATGAGAGTCTATATTGATGATATTATTTGTGATGGGGAAACTAAACAAGAATGTATGAAGGTATTAATCAGCGTTCTTGAGCGGCTAAATAAATATAATATAAAAATAAATTTTTCGAAATCCAGTTTTTTGAAAGAATCTGTCAAATTTTCGGGGCAGACTCTAGATAAAGATGGGCAATATTATTAACTGCGTATTCTTATAAGATAATCTATAAAAAGGGATTTTCCCTTGGACGTGCTGATGCTTTGTCGCGTCTGCCGATGGCAAATAATGGCACGGGGATTTCCGTTGCTAGTATTTCAGTAGAAGAAAGCTTCGAAGAAAAAGTAGTGTCTTTCAAAGAAATCGCTTTGGCCACGGCGGAGGATCAAATCACGTCTGTAGTTTCGAAATTTGTAAAAGAAGGTTGGCCATCATTAGAGAAACTAGATTCAACGATGTGTCCCTTTCACAGAATGAAAGTCATGTTGTCTATTGAAAACTGATGTTTATTGTATGTGAACAGAGTGGTGATACGAAGAAAGTTACAACCGTATGTACTGAAAGTTTTGCACGAGGGTCATCCTGGAATTGTTCGAACAAAGATGCTCGTTAGATCATATGTATGGTGACAGGGAATCGAGGAGGATATGACACGCTAGGTACAGTCGTGTGCCTCGTGTGAGTTCGGCATCTAAATCAGTGGAACCTTGGGTGCGTCTCCACCTTGACCTCGTAGAAACACTAAATTGCAAGTTTTTAATTTTGGTGGATGATACGTCAAAATGGATTGAAGTATGGTTGATTGTACGTGCAACGGTTACAAATGTATTGCGGTGCTTATCGGAATGTTTTGCCAGATTCGGTTTACCACGTACGATATTTTCGGATAATGGTCCACCTTTCAGCTCAAAAGAATTTAAAGAATATTTGGAACTCCGAAACGTTCAAGTCATGACGTCACCTCCTTATCATCCTAGTTCGAATCGTCTCGCGGAAAGGGATGTACAAACCATTAAAAAGATGTTACTGCGATGCGTAGTCGCTAAATCTCAGTCCAGACAGTTTGAAACAGTGCAAGATAGGTTACCTGAATGTCTTAGATTGTACAGATCTACTCCATGTTCCGTAACAAAGTGATGGAACCTCTTGGCAATTTTTATGTATTTAGTAAAATTAAATTCAGCTATTAGGCGAGTGCATGTCGATCAGATGAAATTGAGTAAACTTGCAGACTCAATGCATCCTCCAAGGCGAGTGGTAGAATATGAGGACATGGCTATTCCTCCGGGTGATGAACTACCACCTGTACACAATCAGGTAGAGGAAATTATTCAGGAGATACCGTCAACTCCCCCACTTGCGATTAGGAGAGAAAGGTGCAATGTTCAACCCCCGAACAGATATACTTTCGTGAGAGAGTCCAGTCAGTCTTGGTCTGGGTTGAGATCGGCGCACCAATCAGCATCCATTGTATCCTTGTATTGATACCTGTGTTCTAATAAATACTATTACTAAATTAAACCGAATCCTCTCTTTTACGAACACAACAGCTTTCAATTCTAAATCTTGCAAATTGAAATTTATTTTATATTAAATTTATTTATTTAAATATAGAATTGTTTTTGCAAATAGTTTAATTTTATACAATCAAAACTCCTCAGTTTTAGCGATGTATTGATGTTCGCTCAATATATTTGTAATGACAAATTATATATTTTATACAGTAGGGAATTAGAAGTAGGATGCCCAGAAAAGGTTAACGCGAATGACGAATTCCAAATATAAAATAAAAGGTGATTTATTACCACTGGTTACATGACATTTATTTCAATGGTTAGACAGCTTATTAACTTCCGCGTCGAATAAACCCTAGTAGAGATATTTTGGAAGCTTTGAAAATGATATATCACGTGAGACCTTTCAAAAATACATTCAAGAATTTCTCAAATTTTATACCTCGACTTCAGCTGATGCCATTACCATTTTGCTCTAACTACATTATTTATTTAGTACTGTAAATGATTTTTACCATTTTCAGCATTTCTCGTAGTATACTTTTTCATATACTTTCTTCATATCTTAAGAACGCATCTGGCAATTTTTAAAACTATTAAACATTTTTTCCTCATTGAAAATGACCTTTTTCTGGACCTATGTAAAAATTGTCGACAAATCTGAGTTGAGCCGAAGGGGAGGGGAAGGGGGGTGATGTTATAACAACGTTTTCATTACAGGTCCGACTTTTTGCTTAAAGCGGTAGAAAACGTAATGTATCGCTCGTAAATCATGTTAACTCCTTCCATATGCTTTGCGCTCTTCAAGCTCCAGCTCCCAGGACCAGAAGATATACGTAGACCAAGCGTCATCTAGGCAAAGCAGACTATCGGCATCCCTTTTTTGCCAAAGGCAAATACGTGAGTGCAAGCGAGAGGGTAACAGGCGCAAATCGTACCTGGGTGACACCGAAAACTTATTTACTTTCCTACGAAAATTTCAGGAAATTTTTTTCATTAATAATTTGAAAAGTCTTACAATTTACATTGAAAGAAAATTTTGAAAATAATATAAAATCATTAATACTTGAAAAATTATATTAAATTATTAAAATGAGGGATGTTTTCTTAATTCGACAATATTTCACGTCTATTGAACGCAGTTTTTATATCAGAAAAAATTAATAATAATGCTGATTGTTGCACAAAGCTTTCCAAAGGTGTTCTAATGATCCTGTCGAAAATCAGTAATGACTATATAAATAATTAAATTTATTAATTTGAAAGGTAATTTAACAATAAAAGAACATTATTAACATAATATAATTATTAAGATTAACTCTTAAAAGATGATCGAATTATTAGCCACATTTTTCACATTCATTCATTTACGTTGTCCACATTAAAGCTCCTATCACTTAAAGTCGTTTAAACTGAATAGGAATTCTTTAGTTTGAAATAGAATGTGAACATTTTTATCATTTAAAATTAGATGCAGTGTTGGGGAAGTTCCTTGAAAAAGGAACTAATTACAGCTACAGTTACTTAGTGAAAACTGTAGCATGTTACATCTCCAATCACTGGTCGAAGTAATAGGAGTTGGTGCAAAGTTCCTTTTTATATATGGAAACATATGTTACATATGGAAAAAATTATATGAGTTACCAACAAATAAATCAAGGCTGTCATTTTCACTGTTCACAATTAAAGAATTTTCAATTTCGAAGCTATGAAATTGAATCATTTTCAATTTCAAATCTTTAAAATTTAATAATTTTATTTAATTTTCAAAATTGAACTATTCCAAAAAGCATTCGAAATTGCATCATTTTCTATTACCCAGATGATAATTCCTGTACAGAAACCTGTGCAGAAACGTGGCAGGTTTCTTTGGATGTTCCTGCACAGGTTTCTGTACATGAACATACGCAGGTTCCTGGTACACCGGTTGCTGACGCGGATCTTGCGAGAGAACTTGCGCACGTGCCTATAGAAAAACCTGGGCATTGAACTACGTGTACAGGTTCCTACATTATCGTGGATATTGCTGCAAAGGTTTCTTTGATCGTATATCCAGAAAATTAATCTTTTATTAAAACAATTATTTTTCTCAGTTGACATGCAAACTATTGCACGGGGTGGTCTTTTTTTGAAAATTAAACAAAGGGGGAAAAATTGGGATGAACTACACAGGAACCAGTAAAGGATCCTCCACAGGATCCTGTACACGATTATTCACTGCACGCAGGAGCAGGGAAGCCTATGAAGGATCCTTTAAAGGTTCCTCAGTATCAACATGCTTCAGAAAAACTACACAGGATCCTTTAGAATCTTCTTTCAAGTCTTTAATTTTTAAGATTTATCAATAAAGCTTCTTAAATTTTAATGACTTTGAAGATCAAATGCCATGTTTTCAATTCAAAATCTTCGAAATTGAAGAATTTTTAAATGTAAATCAACAAATTTACAGAATTTTTAGTTTTAAAACTTAAAACTTGCATAATTTTTCATTTTAAATTAAAAAAATTAAAAACTTCTATTTTAAAGATTTGCAATTAAAAGTTCTGCAATTTTGAAGAATTATAATTGAAAATTCTTGTTTTTATTTATTTAAATATAGACTTGTAATTGCAAATAGTTTAATTTCGAAGAAGTAAAATAAAAAAATGTTCAGTTTTAGCGATGTATTGATGTTTGCTTAGTATATTTATAATTATAAATTATACTTACGCAACATCTGAAATTCTTTTTTCTTTCGTTAACTGGCATCCTAACCTCAGCTGTCAGAATACTTAGAATTCCGAGTCTCGCATCCCATTCAAAATGTTAGTCTTCCTGGCAACTCACAGCGTAAGCGCGGTACGCGGTTAGTCCGACGCTTGTAGACTTTTCCAAAGCGAGAGCGTACCAATCGCATGAAGCCCTCTCATAGCGACATCACTGAAACGAGCCTCGCTAGTGAACCCCCGCTCACCTGTGTAACTAGTGGTGCGCCGCCGCTGAAGCAAAGTACATAAAAGTACGGTTCGCGAGACCAAGAAATTATTTTAGTCTTAACACAAAAACTGACATCTGTCTACCCAGCTGAAAATTCCTGTACACGAACCTGTGCAGGAACCTGACCGGTTCCTGTGGAAATTCCGTAGGGAGGATCCTGTACAGGTTCCTGTGCAAGCTGGACACATTTTCAAAAAGTATATATGTAGGATCCTGTACAGGTTCCTGAGCAGGTGGGACACTCTCCAAAATATCTCTGAAGGATCTTGTGCTATTTCTGTCCCACATGAATATTCCTCTGCAGGAACCTGTAAGGGATCCTGTGTAGTTTTTCAGAGGCATGTTGATACTGAGGAACCTTTAAAGGGTCCTTCATAGGTTTCCCTGCTCCTGCATGCAGTGCATAAACGTGTAGAGGATCCTGTGGAGGATCCTTTTCTGGTTCCTGTGTAGTTCATTCCAATTTTCCCCCCTTTGTTTAATTTTCCGAAAAAGACTACCTCATGCAGTAGTTTGCATGTCAACTCAGACAAATAATTGTTTTAATAAAAGATTAATTTTTTGGATATACGATCAAAGAAACCTTTGCAGCAACATCCACGATAATGTAGGAACATGTACAGGTATTTGAATGCCCAGGTTCTTCTACAGGAACGTGCGCAAGTTCTCTCGCAGGAATCGCGGCAGGAACCGGTGTACCAGGAACCTGCGTATGTTCCTGTACAGAAATCTGTGCAGGAACATCCAAAGGAACTTGTCAGGTTTCTGTACAGGAATTTTCATCTGGGTAATAGAAAATGATGCAGTTTTGAATACTTTTTGGAATAGTTCAATTTTGAAAATTAAACAAAAAAAGTATTAAATTTTAAATATTTGAAATTGAATATTATTCAATTTCATAGATATGCAATTGAAAATGCTTTAATTGTGAACTGTGAAAATTACAGCGTTGATTTATTTGTTGGTAACTCATATAATTTTTTCCATATGTAACATATGTTTCCGTATATAAAAAGGAACTTTGCACCAACTCAAGTTACTTTAATCAGTGATTAGAAATGTAGCATGTTACCGTTTTCTCTAAGTAACTGTAGCTGTAATTAGTTCCTTTTTCAATGAACTTCCCCAACACTGCACCTAATTTTAAATGATGAAAACTTGATATTTCATTTCAAACTAAAGAATTCCTATTCAGTTTAAACAACTTCAAGTGATAGGAGCTTTAATTTGGACAAAGTAAATGAATGAATGTGAAGAATGTTGCTATTAATTCGATCATCTTTTAAGACTTAATCGTAATGATTATATTATGTTAATAATTTTCTTTTATTGTTAAATTACCTTCCAAATTTCTGTAATGTAATTTATGTAATTTATTAAAAAGTTCCTAGGGCTAAGTAGCCCTTAAAGGAACAAAAAATTATATGATACATATTTACTTAAATCTAAGGTCCTTGAACGTAGACGAATAACATGAAAGAAAAAAAGTACATTTATAAACAAAAGGAGTAGTGAGTAATAAACTCAGAAATTGAAGAGACCAACCAAAAATGTAAATAATAGCTTAACGTAGTTCCACAAAAATGTACTAAATCTATCAAAATCTACTTAAGCTTAAGCGACATTTTGTAACGAAGAAAGTGTTAAAGCACAGTGACTTGACAATTTACATTATAGTGAAATAGCAAGAGGAGCAAAAGTAATCGGCCATAAATGTATAGAATGTTCGGAAAAGCCACTACCAATGTGTGATTTCTAGTAGTGAGTTCGTATTATCTAATAAAAATTTAAAGAAACTCTTCCTAAAGTGATACTGTGGGGGAGCCTCTCTAATACAGGGCGGAAGTTTATTCCACAGGCGGGCACCCCTAATCATGAACGACCTCTGCATTGTGCAAGTTCTATGAGCTGGAATTTTGAGGATTGAACCTCTATCACGAAGTCTTGCCTGGTTAGGATTTCTATAAGCAAGGGGGAATAATTCAAATATGTATTAAGGGGTCTCATCTGCGAATAAGGAGTATAATAAGTTACCCATAAAAATTGCCTTCTTTTAGCCACTGCCAAGAACGCAGCTCTTTGTCGATATGAAGAGATGTGTTCACTTCCAGGTAAATTATAAATAAAACGTATACATGCATTCAGGGCTTGTTCCAATTTTCTGTTTAAGTTATCCGTGATGTCATCGAATGCAATGCAACCATAATCAAAAAAAGGGAAAATTAAGCTTTTTACTAATAGAATCCTAGTTGAAGTAGAAAGGGAGTATTTTTTTTTATTTTGCTGCTGTAAAATTCTAAAGGTGTTTCTCGATATGGTCATTATGTGTTCCTTTCAAAACAGGGTTCGGTTCGCTAGAAATCCTAAATCTTTGACCATGTCAAGGAAGGAAATCAGTACGTTGTGAACACTAAGAGGGGGGTATGATTGTAGCACTTCCAGATAAGGGGAGGAAGACGGCCCAATGACAATCGCGTGGGTTTTCATAGGATTAAGCGTGAGCCCGTTCACCACAGCCCAATGTGTTACGAAGTCTATATCGATCTGAAAATTGCCCAGCATATTTTCAAGATCAGACGCCGGACCTAATAGGTAAAGCTTAATATCATCTGCATATTTATGATTTTTGCGGAATTGCAACTTGCCACCTAGATCAAAAGTGTAAATATTGAATAGAGTAGGAGCAAGAGAAGACCCCTGGGGAACACGCCTCTTAACCTTAACCCAGTTAGATAAGTCACCCTTACTATTCCTGATCCGTTCACACCTATTGCTAAGGTAAGACT
>JAABKJ010009897.1:0-11096 GCA_011634705.1 Andricus grossulariae
GTCACGCCTGAGTGCACACCGCACATCCCCCCGCAAACGCCACTCACGTATCCCCACGGCGCGGCGTCAATTCTCGGTAGGGCAAAATCCAGGGGAGCTAAATCCAGGTTTCACTGTAATTCAAAGAGGATTCTCAAATTTCATCAATTGTGGCAACTCGGGCGAGGGCTCGGATCGTGTCACTTTTTCGACTTTTTTGACAAAAAAATCAAACTCTTCGCGACTTGTTCCAGAAAAATGCGATTATTCGACTTTTTTGCCGTTTTCTTAGCAATTCGATAAACTTGGCTTCAATTTTAATAACAATGGAAGTTTTAAAATTGAAATGTAAAACTGGAAAAAAATGTATCATTTTAGTTGAGAACATTAGAAGTTGAATAATTTTTCATTAAGGCTTGATAATTATAAATTTTTCATTTAATTGTGTTTGAAATTGAACTAAAATTGATTTGAAATTGAAATTCTAAGGATTCCTAAATTTTATTGATTTTTTTTTAAATTCCTTTGAATTCTTTTGAAACATTTTAAATTTACCCTGAATCAAGCTTTTATAGATTTTCTTTTTTTAATTCACCCTGTAGACTTTTAATTTCACCTTGAATTCATATCGATTTTTTCAGATTCTTATTCACTAACTGTATTCACTCCCATTTATCTGAATTCAATGGAATTTTTTTCGATTTTAAAAAAGGTTTTCTATTCTCTTAAATTATTTCTAATTTACCTTGATTTTTTGTGACGTTCATCGAATTCTCTTGAAATCCTTTGAATTCTTCTGAATCCACTCCAATTTTACTAAAATAAATGGAATATCTTGAATTTTTTCAATTCATTCGAATTCACTTAAAATTGAATTCGCTGAATTTTTCTCTACTTTTTTTTATTCATCCTGAAGTCTTTCAAACTCACAATAAATTCTTTAGAATTTCATAAAATTATTTTGAAATCTCTTAAATGTTTCTCTATTAATTCCAAATTTAATGATTTCAATAATTTTTTAAAAATATTTTTGGATTGTTTTCAATTTACTTAAATTTTTATGCATTTCATCGAATTCTTTTCATTTCTTTTAAATTTCTCTAAATCCACTCAATTTTTATTGAATTCGTTGTTTTTTTTTTCTTTCTTCAATTTATTTTGTTTCAACTCATTTAAATTTCTTTAGAATTCACCCTGAATTCTTAGGAATTTTCTTGAATTCTTTGAAATTCTCTTGATTTTTGTAACTCTCTCTGAATCGTTTCAAATTAACATGTACTCTTCTTTTAGTTTTTTTAATTCACCCTGAAGTCTTTTAAAATCACCTTGAATTCTTAGCCATTTTATCAAATTCGTTTGAATCGAATTTATTTAATAAATTTTTCGATTTCAAATTTATCTTGAATTGGTTAAAATTTACCTGGAATTCTGAGAAATTTCATCGAATACTTTTGAATTCTTTAGAATTCTTTAAAAAAATTGAATTCTTTCGAATTCTTTTGAATTCTTTCGAATTCTTTTGAATTCTTTCGAATTCTTTTGAATTCTTTCGAATTCTTTTGAATTCTTTTAAATTCTTTTAAATTCTTTTAACATTAGTCTTTTATGGTCACCCAAAATGAATGTTCCTGAACTTAAAAATTAATGTAAATTATAAACTTCTCTCATTTGAAAATAATCCAAGTTTAGCAGTTCAGAAAGAAATATTTTAAACCCAGATTTTGAATCCCTTGAGCTGAATGACTTTTGTTAGAAATTTTTTTTAAAGTTTATTTTTATTTTGGAAATAATAATTGAAAATCAATAACAATTATGTACTCTCTATTCCTTTTTTTGTGAACTTTTTTTTTAAATTTCCATGTGACTTGTTTTGTAATTTTATGGGACTAATGGGAATTTTTTAAGCCTTTTAGTCGATCCAAGCCCTATACTTGTAACCTTTTGAAAAAAGTAGATTCTATCGACTTTTTCCAGATTTGGTCAGTTTTTCCATCTAAAAAAAAATATATTTTCCCCATTACTTTTTACTTTCTCCATAAATTGGATAACAATTCAATTTTGTAACGTCTGAAATTGATCACTTGCAATGATTCCTTCAAGATTCTACAATTTTAGACTACAGGAAAAAATATAAAACCATATGTTTTTTGTTAATTTCATAAGAACACCTAATTTTCATAATAGAGAAAATGACATTATTTCCTCAAATAGCATGGATGATGACAAAATTCTACTTTCAGTGAACCCAGAATCAATTATTTAAGAAGTTATTGCGAAAAAAGGCAAAATTTCACAGTTTTCATAAATTTTGAATAACTTGTTGCTTATTTAAACAACACATTCATTCAACAACATTGCTCCGACCCAGGTCGCTGATAAATCTCTATAGCAATCATCCCAGACGAAGAGCTCACCAAAGTCACCATGTAAAGCTCTACACTCGGGCCCATTAGTATTCAAGGTCTTTCGTGATAATAAGGTATAATTTATTAATTGAAGCGTGTTAGTGCAGAACTAAATGACCAACAAAGTGAAAATTTTTTAAAAGAACGAAAAAAACATTCTGTAAAATCGAAATCCCTATTTAAAGATGAAACAAAAGTCCACGCCTGATTAGTTAGAATTAGTATTGGTGAATTGAGAGAGAAAAGGTTGATTAGAAAAAGATATCCAGGTTTGAGGAAATGGATCGAATATTTTGGGAATTAAATTTCATGGATTTTCAAAATCGGCTTTGGATAGTTATTAAAAATCGAATTTTGAAGTTTTTTCAAAAATAAAAACTTTGCTACCGACACACGAAAATTCTGAATGAGAAGAAAAAATGTTTGATCTGGAAAAATTCTGCTCCGAGAAAATCAAAGTTGAATATCGTAATATCACAGTATGACAGTCTTTTTTTTTGCTCAATTTTGGGTATCATTTTAATTGAAGTTTAACTGTAATTTTATGAACATTTATTCAAATATTTGATCTGAAAATGATATTTTTGAACAAATGCTCCTACCAGAATGCGTATAGGGTTTAAACAAAAAAATTATGTAATAAACCCATTATCATGAATGCAGTATAATTATTTGTGATATTTCTTTTGTAAATGATTTTATAAATTGCGATTTTTACGACTGTTTTGTCCCAAATTCAAACTCTGGCAGCATCCATGGAAAAATTAGAACAAAATTTAATACTTTCATTTGTAGTAATTTATTTATAAAGTGACCTCAAGAACTGTTTTTGCAATATCTTCTTAAAAAATTGGAAAAAATACTTCATTTTGGGTTTACTGAACACAGAAGCTTCATATCTTCCATGTTATTTTGAAAAAGATTTTACTTTATGTATTATCATAATGAGGATTACAAACAAAAAAAGGATGTCTCATATTTCTAGCCGGTAATGTATTTCAAAAGTCCATCGGAAATAACCAATTTTTTAAACTTTCCAACTCTTCAAGTGTATACAACTAATAGATTTGAAATATTTGAAATTTGACATTTTAAAATTAAAAGATTTACTAATTCGTAAAAAATTTTACATCGAAAAATTGAAAATTGAACAATTCTTATCCTTTGGAATGCGGAACAATTTTAAAGTTAGTGAAACGTTTAAAATTACGTTGTTTCAAATTAAAAGCCTTAAGTGTATCATAAAATGTGTAAGTTAAAGGTAAATAAAATTACTACATAAAAATTAAACAGACATTATCCTAAGTTATTACTGGGAAAGTCTGCTTGTAAATTAATTTTCAGGCTCGTAATTTATTAATTTTGCTCATCAAGATTAATGAGATAAACTGAGCAGCACTAAAATAATCAGAACTTCCTTGCTACTATCAATTTTTCCATCATCTTTCTTCATAAAGCAACATATCTTTCCTTTTAATCGCAGCACTTAAAAAAGGCAAATAAAATGTAGAAAAATTATTGTGGTACGAATTGCTGAAATTTTTTTTTCAGAAACATGCAGGCTTCACACTCTTCCTGCTATTCGACTCTTTTCTCATTTTTTGAAGAATTCCTCTTTTTTCTCATTTTTTGTTTGTTAAAAATGACGTGAATTAATAGCACCCAATACAAAAATCCAACTATTTGGTGTTGAAAGATAAAATTCTTTTTGGTTGAAAAGTATACTATCATATTTTTGGAAAATTTATCTCTCTTATCTGAAAATGACCATTTCTGTTGAAAATTCAACTGTCTTCTAAAAATTTTATCTTTTTCGCTTGAAAAATTCAAATATTCGTTTGAAAATGCAACTATTTTTAGTTAAAAACTAATTTCCTTGATTGAAAATGAATATTTTTGGTTGGAAATACAACTATTTGGTTGAAACTTGAACTCCTTTAATAAAAATTAATTTTTTGGTTGGAGATTCATTTTAGTTTGAAATTTATCTCGTTTGTTGAAAATTTATCTACATATTTTGTTGAAAATTCGTTTTTTTTATACAAATTAATTTTTTAACTAAAAATTAACCTATTCCAGTTAAAGGTTCATCATTTTAGTTAAAAATTCATCGCTTAGGTTGAAAATTGAACTATTTTGTTGTAAATTGTTTTTTGTTGTTGTTATTGAATATTAACTTTTGATCCGAAAATTGGTCTATTCTATTTTTACTAAAAAATCATCTTTTTTAGTTGAAAATTCATGTATCCTTTTTTCTAAATCATTCGACTTTTTAGCTTGAAAACTGAAATCTTTTGTTGAAAATTCGGCTTTTTGGTTAAAAATTCATGTATTTTATTGAAAATTCGATTTTTTGGTTAAAAATTAATTTTTTAACTAATCTTTTTTTGATTGAAAATTGATATTTTTTAGATAAAAATTCAATTATTTGATTAAAAATATATCTCTTTCATTTAAAAATTCAAATATTTGGTTGCAAAGTCATGTTTTTTTAAAATTGAAAATGATTTTTTTTTAAACATGACTTTTTAGCTTGAAAACTCAACTCTTTTGTTGAAATTTCGCCTTTTTGGTTTGAAATTTATCTTTGAAAAGTCATTTTTAATGCTTAAAATTCACCTTTCATGGTTGAAAATGATCTTCCTTGTTGAAAATTCATTTTTGGGATTTGAAAGTCAACTGCTCTCTAAAACATTTGACTTTTTAGCTTGAAAACCCAAATCTTTTATTCAAAATTCATCTTTTCGGATTGAGAATTTATCTCTTTTGGTTGTAAATTCAACTATTTTGTTGAAAATTCGATCTTTTTTTTTGTTTGAAAGGTCATTTTTTAACTAATAATTGAACTATTCCATTTTTGATAAATTTATCCTTTTTAGTTGGAAATTCATGTATTTTATTAAAAATTCGTCTGTTTTGTTAAAAAAATAATTTTTTAATTGAAACATTAACTATTCAATTTTTAATTGAAAATTGATTTTTTTTAGATAAAAATTCATTTACATATATTTTTTGGTAAAAAATTAATCTTCTTTGTTCATAATTCAACTTTTCCGTTTAAAAAGACAATTTTCTAATACATTCGACTTTTTGCTTGAAAACTGAACTCTTTTATTAAAAATTAGTTTTTTTTTTGTTTGAAAATTCATTTTTTAGAGTGGAAAGTCATCTTTATTTTTTGAAAATTCCACTCTTTTTGGTTGAAGTTAAATCACTTTTGTTTGAAAATTCAACCATTTGGTTGTAAATTTATTTTTCCTGGTTGAAAATTAACTATTTTGTTTTCAACTGTCCTCTAAAAAATCCGTCTTTTTCCTTGAAATTTTTTGGGTTGAAATGTCATCTCTTTCGTTTGAAAATTCAATTATTTAAAAAATAAATTTCTATTTAAAGTCTGAGGAATTTAAAACGATTCATAGTGAAGTCAATATGGTATCTACAAGAATTTTATTTAAAATAATTTATTCCCCTATTTTCTGGAAAAATCACCCTACACTGAAAAAAAATGGTTTAGCTGTCCCCGCTAGAAGTTTAGCTGGATTTCGTCTTCTAAGAAAATTTAGCTGTATTACCTAAATTTCTAGCTGTGCCATCTAAATATCTAGCTGTTTTAGCTAATTTTGCAATCTAGAAATTGTCTAGATAAATAAGCAAGATAATTTCTAGATGGCAAAATTAGCTAAAACAGCTAGATATTTAGGCATCACAGCTAGAAATTTAGGCAATACAGCTAAATTGTCTTAGAAGACGAAATCCAGCTAAACGTCTAGTTGGGACAGCTAAACTATTTTTTCCAGTGTATTTCTTTGTTTTGAGAGCATTTTGGGCTGTAAGGTCTGAATATAGTAAAATTCGAGTTATGTGAAATGTAGAGTGTAGGAAAGTTTTGAAAATTTCGAGGGGAGAGACAAAAATATTAGGTGTTTGTGAAAAGAAGATTGGGCGATAGGGTGTGTGGGGGGGGGGGGTTGACAAGAAGCAGTCGTTACACCTACACAACGGTGGCAAAACGGCTCTTCAAATTTCAAGTCGAAATCTAAATATGGACCGGATGTTCCCGCAGAATCACAGGGACTGTTGGCAGACTGAAGATGAGGAGTGTGCGGAGGCAACAGCAGCAGCAGTAGTCCTGGAATCCTGCCAACGCGACAACAACAACGGTAACGGTACTGCAAACAACAACAACGGTAAGTCGATCCACCGGCTTATTTGCGCCCCACAACTGGAATCTCAAATTTGATTGTCCTTCCTTAACTTTTTCAATTTTCAGAATATTCTCACATTTCGATCCTTTCACTTTTACTTCTGACCAATGGTGACTAGGGTGGTACAACATTTTTTTTCTTGATTTTTCATGTATAATTAGATGTTTAAATAAATTGTTTAAACAATTTATTGTTATTTGTAGCAATTTCCTCTTATAATAGAGTTAGAAAGTCGCGGCTTTGACGAAATTTTAAACTGCTTTCTGCAATTTTCAATTATTGAGGTAATAATTAACGTCATTGTTAAAAAAATTTATTTAGTTTTTAAATAATATTCTCTTTGAATAATGCTAGGAAGTAGCGGGTTTTTCTGAAATATTCAGATTTTTGTCCACTTTTTACTTAAAACAAGCTTATAATCAATTAAATTAGACAAACATAATTGTTTAAACAAATTATTATTGTTTATAACTATCGTCTTCTAGAGTAATTCTAGATAGTTGCGGTTTTTTTCTGAAATTTTCCACTTTTTGTATACTTTTCACTTAGAGTGAGGTAATAACAAAAATAGTCCCAGTAACTTCTTTAAGGAAAAGTTACTTTTAATATGATCCACATAGAAAATTTGAACAATATTTCAAATATCTGATTTATTTCAGAAAAATATATTCACAAAACAGAAAGACATTGTTTAAAAGATGATTCTCTCTGATATTTATTTATTATTTGTTATTCATTATTTTTCCTTATCCTAAGGGGGAGGGATCACTGATATACACCCGACTTTCGGTTTAGCCATTCTCGATTTAGTAATTTCTAGAACTGCTTTTTTTCTCAGTTTCTCAGCTCAAGGGGCGAGAGACTGTTGCAAATCTCGCCTCGAAAGGTCCGCAGTGCACGAGTACTCAGTAGAGTATATTGCGCAATATTATGCATTCCAATTCAAAACGGTTCAGGCGGCCCTGACTATTTACATCTCGATACTCCCAGTTTAACCAAAATTGTTATTTCTGGCAACCCCCGACACTGAGGTTAAACCAAGAGCCGGGTGTAGTAGAATTTGGGTAATTCATATATGAACCCCAGATTATTGTTAACTTTTTTTCAGTGTAATTTTCAGTTTAAAATTTATTTTACCCAATGTAAAAGAATAAAGCATTGCCGAATATATACCTATACTGAAAATAATTATATGAGAGTAAGTTTTTCATTTTTTACATTTTATTTCATTACCAAATAGGAATATAGAAAAAACCATTCCAGAGATTGTTTAAAATTTAGCAAATGAAAAATGTTTTTTAAATTCGCCAAATTTTCATACGCTTTTTATAAAATTTAAAAATCATCTTAAATCAATTTTACGGTATTCATATTTGGTGATGAAATAAATTAAAATAATAACGAATATATTGCTTCTACAATTTTCATTATGTGCCTAATAAAGAAATTTAATTTATATATTTATTACTACAATATAATTGATGATAATATTTGATATAATAAGTTATTGAAAGCTGATTATACTGATTTCATGTAATTACATAGTTGAAAAAATAACTGGAACGTTTTGTGTCGAAAAATGAAATGCAGGTAAGTGCAGTTTTATTAAATCGTTTTTAGAAACATTTAGTGTATTGCTGCAAGAGAAAAATAAATATTATATCCCAGTAATATCTACTTTACCTTAATTAAATTTACTTCGAGTATTTGCCATTAAAATACAATTTTATGATTGGTCTATTTAAGTCGAACCTGGATTTAGCGCCGGTTTTGGGGGCTGACCTTGACGTTAAATCCAGAGACTCTGAACTACTTTCTCTCTCTCCTGTTTCTCTCTCCGTTTTGTCACGCCTGAGTGCACATCTCACATCCCACCGCAAACGCTTCTCACGTACCCCACGGCGCGGCGTCAATTCTCGGAAGGGCAAAATCCAGGGGGGCTAAATCCAGGATTCACTGTATTTCGATATTTCCCGTTAGATTGCGAATTTTTTGTGATTGGAAGAGGCTTTTTTTGTCTTCTTGGGATTTTTATTGAGTTTAGGTTTTGAATATTTTTATTAGAGTTGCAAGGGAGGAAATCTCGATTTTTTAATTTTTTAAGATAAAAATTCTAGAGGTTGAATGACATTTTTTTCCTTTATTGACTACAAAATCTTTCTTGATTAAAAATTAAACTTTTTGGTTTGAAAAATCATCTGTTTTTGTAGAAATTTCGTATTAGATAGGGGTTGGAAGGTCTAAAACTAGAGACAAAAATGACAGAAAAAAACTAAAAACAAGGTCTGATTTTAAGGGTTGATTTTGTCCGTGAGGGATGGATAGTAGTGTGAACTGATAAACTCAAAATAATTAGATTCCTTAGTAATAGCACTAAAAAGATTCTTTGTGGCTGTACGAACAAATTAAAATATATATATATAATTTAAAAAAAAAAGCTCACCATTGGGCAAGTCGATTTAAAATGTTCAGATTTTTAATTTTTTTTAATGTGGAATAAGAAAATTTTATGGAAGTAAATAACCTTAGAGCGAAAAAATGAGAGAAAAAAAATTTTTCGTTGGAATATAATATTTCAAAAAATGACGAAAAATTCAAGTTCGCTAATTTCTGCCTAAAGTTGCAAAAAAAATGGTTTTCGTTTTTTTTTATATTTTTAGATGCTCTTTTTAATAAACTACCTAAGGAAATTCGTACATATTTTGAAGTTTCAAACAAATTTTTTTGTTAATTACCCATTTTTACACAAGATCGGTAAAAAAGTACGTATTTCCTTAGTTTATTAAAAAGAGCATCAAAAATGAAAAAACCTTTTTTTTGCAACTTCAGGTAGAAATTAACAAAATTGAAGTTTTTCTAATTTTTGGAAATTTTATATTTCGACGAAAAAATTTTTTTCTTACATTTTTTTCGCTCCAAGGTTATTTACATCCATAAACTTCACCCCAAAAAAAAGAGGGAAAAAAATGTTTTCCATACACAAAAAATTCAAAATTTAAAAGTTCCCAATCGATTTGCCCAATTGTGAGAAATTAAAAGAAACAAGTTTGAAATTTGTTCGTAATGCCATAATGCCACAAAGAAACTTTTTGGACGACTGAAAAATCCCGAAAAAAAATTCCTGACACTGTAAAATTCCCGAATAATAAAATTACGTATAATAAAATTCCCGAATATAAAATTTCCGAATAATAAAATTCTCGAACTGTTTATAATATTACCGAATTTGAAAATTCCCAAACCGTTTATAATATTACCGAATTTGAAAATTCCCGAACCGTTTACAATATTACCGAATTTGAACATTCCTGAACCGTTTATAATATTATCGAATTGAAAAATTCCCAAATAATAAGATTCCCGACAGTTTATAATATTAATGAATTTGAAAATTCCCGAATTATAAAATATCTGAACTAGGAAATTCCCGAATTAACAAAAATCCCGAATTTAAACAATTGAAATTATTGTTTTGAATTAAAAATAACAATCATTGAAAGAATGTATATCTCTGTTTGAGTTTTGTAATTTTAGTAAAATAGAATTTATAAAAAAAGTTTAAATGTTTAAATTCGGAAATTTTCTAGTTCGGATATTTTAAAATTCAACAATTTTCCGTCGAGAATTTTATTATTCGGGAATTTTTCAATTCCGTAATATTATAAACTGTTCGGGAATTGTATTATTCGGGAATTTTCCAATTCGGGAATTTTATTATTCAAGAATTTTGCAATTCGTGAATTTCATTATTTGGGAATTTTATAATTGGTGAATTTTATTATTCTGGAATTTTCCAATTCGGGAATTTTATTATTCGTATATTTTAATATTCGGTAATTTTATTATTCGGGAATTTTCCAATTCGGTAATATTATAAACTGTTCGGGAATTGTATTATTCGGGAATTTTCCAATTCGGGAATTTTATTATTCAGGAATTTTACAATTCTTGAATTTTATTATTTAGGAGTTTTCCAATTAGCGAATTTTATTATTCGGGAATTTTATAATTTGTGAATTTTATTATTCTGGAATTTTGCAATTCGGAAATTTTATTATTCGGATACTTTAATATTCGGTAATTTTATTATTTGGGAATTTTTCAATTCGGTAGTATTATAAACTGTTCGGGAATTTTATTATTCAGGAATTTTGCAATTCGTGAATTTTATTATTTAGTAATTTTCCAATTAGCGAATCTTTTTATTCGGGAATTTTATAATTCGTGAATTTTATTATTCTAGAATTTTGCAATTCGAAAATTTTATTATTCGGATATTTTAATATTCGGTAACTTTATTATTCGGAAATTTTCCAATTAGGTAATATTATAAACTGTTCGGGAATTGTATTATTCGGGAATTTTCCAATTCGGGAATTTTATTATTCAGGAATTGTGCAATTCTTGAATTTTATTATTTAGGAATTTTCCAATTAGCGAATTTTATTATTCGTGAATTTTATTATTCTGGAATTTTCCAATTCGAAAATTTTATTATTCGGATATT
>JAABKJ010009898.1:0-11096 GCA_011634705.1 Andricus grossulariae
ATGCCAAAGCAAGAACACATTGTATTATCAACATTTTCTGGTGACGTCTTTGCAATATTGGAGAGTAGTAACTATCTAGATGGAATATATGCATATATATATCGCACCGGCGCTAAATTTCGGGTAAAAGTAAACATGATAAGTGGAACGATTACCCCATTGGACACAGATGAAACAAGGGAAACTCCAGTAGGCAGCACTCGCCCTATCTTGAATTATTTTACAGTAGAGCATGTAAACCACAATCATCCACGTCATTCAATTATTTAGAAAAAAGTAAAAATTAAAAAAAAATTGGATTGAAAGCGATCTTAGATATTACAAGTAACTTGTTATTACTAATAATAATAATTCAATGCATCATGGTTCTCAAGGCTTCGATCTTTCGTCAATGCCCCAGCCAGTCTGTTTGGGAAATAGATAAAAAAGTTTTGTTCAATTGCTTTACAAAGATATTTTTCGACGATAATTATGATAGGTTTAAATGATTCAATCATAATAATTTTCCCATGACACAAGGTTCCTTCAGTGCATGTGTGACAAAATCCAAATAAATCTCTGAAGTATAGGGGTTTTTGCTGATACGTCTTGTCTAGTGGACGCCCGTTATTAAAATACTGATATATTTTAATTCGTAACATTGATTCTATCTTTAATCAAATATCGTTTATATTCGAGAAACTTCCATGTATCATCAATAATTTATCAATCATTAAATTCCTAATATCTAGAAATTTTCTAATGTTACGAAATACAAATTATTTGTTTTGGAAGGCTATTAATTTAATATTCTTCGACCATAAGAACAGTAGGTGTCTATTATATACTGAAGATTGGCAAATAAATCCCTCAGGGATGAAAATATGTTTAATCAATTGTTTCAAAAATGTTCAAGCTCTGAGTAGAATGAAGAACATTTTTCGCATTTATTTTTATCTGAAAAAAATCTTAACTTTCTTTATTCAGGTGAAGTGTCTTAGGTATACGGTCAAGTTCAAAATTACTGAATTTTTGAAATTGATGAATGGTCAGAATTCGAAAATAAAGAAATATTCGAATATAAGTTTTCATAAATGAACAATAATTTGAAGCTTATCTCCTTAAAAATGTAATAAAAGAAAGCATTAATGGGCAAATACATTTTTTTCAATAAGATCATTGTTAATACCACATTGTATTCAATACGAAACAATTTACATTCTTAAACAGTTCAATTTTCATCTAAAAACGATTTTCTACCAAAAGATACGAAATTTCAATTCAGAGACGAATTTTCAACAACAACCAAAATAATTTAAAACGAAAAAACAGCATTGAAAACCAATTTTGAAAATTTCGAAACTTTAAATAAAATTATGAACATTTTTCGGTTTTATTTTGATCTCATAGGAAAGCTTAGGTTTCCTCATTCAAGAAACTTTAAGAAGTTCTATGTGTACTGTCAAGTTCGAAATTACTTGATCGTGCACTTGATTCATAATATTAAGAACAAAATTCTTATCGATTATTGCAACAAATTTGAGAAGAAACCCAAAGCGTAAATAATAAAAAATATTTGAAAGGTTCCTGCCGATCAGTTTATTCCGAAAAAATACGTATACTTATTTTTGGTTGAAAATTCTATATTATTTGATACAAGCGTGACGAATAGAATTGTGAAGTTACGAAGTCATAGAAAATGACATCTTTATAAAATCGAATTAACGCTTGTTCTTATGAATGAATACATGCCGGCCCACTTTTTCACGAAATTCAACTATTTTAGAACTATTCATTCAAAACGAGCGAGAAGTTTCTTCTTAGAATTCCAATTCCTAATATATCTAATATATTTCAGGGTAGCTTCTTGTATTTTTCCAGTAACTGAAAAATTTGTTAAAATAATAAATTGTGTACTAACTAAAATTGAAATAATTTATTCACTTTTTCCTGAAACTCTGTCAAATTTCTGTTCGGCACTCAGATTTTTATCGTAAATCTATTCGCAAGAATCTTATTATTATTCACAAAGTTTCCTCTCTGAAGGAAACTAAATTTCTTTTCTTGGACTGATATATGAAATATAAACATAATTATCTCACAAAATGAGTTTCGCGCCTATTATTAATGATATAAAGATTGATTTAACATATAGAAATACTGACGAAACAACAGGATAATAATTTGATACACTGATGAGCACATTCGTTATCCACGTACAAATCAGTTTTTACTCTAAATGCCAAATATGAAGATCGTTCATACTGTGGTATTTATCTTGACGGTGATATTCAGTTCTATTGGTGAATATAATACTAAGCTATATTTATATATTCGAAATGAATACGAATTTAATCTGAAAGGTTAATTATTCATAATAATAATTTAAGCGTCAGGAAGACTTACCTACTCAATCAACTATTTTTGTTCAAATCTTTTCTCTATAGTCAATTATCTCATTGCTTTTGCTATTTTTCAGAAACAATTTTGAGGTGCGTTTCCTAATCTTTCTTGTTTTATGAATAGGTCTTCGCTCCTAGTAGAAATTAATGACGACAGCACAGTCTTTCATGAACATAAAGCTCATATACATAAAATTTGAAAAAAAATGTTAAAAAAGTGGAATTTAAAGAAAATTCTATAAAAATTTGATGAAAATCCTGAAAAATTAATCAAATAAACTTAAGAATCGAATTCTTCCAGCAGATTACGTTAAAATCCTATATAGTCCAATCAAACGAATTTCACAAATCGAAATGCATCAGCACATTTGATGAATCTTCCTATCGCAATCTATCTATTCACAAATCCTATACCTTTATATCAATATGTTTTTATTCATATTCCATCAAACCTTATCAGTACAAGACTCATATCAATTTCTTTGTTTCGAAGTCTAGAATATTACTATAAAATGCTATCTTTTGAGAAATCGTAATCTTTTCTATTTACAGTATCTTATTGAAACTCTTTGAAATCCTATCCAGACAAAAATTTACCAAATACTATGCTTCACAATGTCAAAAATTTATATCAAACTTTATCGCTTGCGTAATTGTTTACTGTTCTATTGAAAGTTTCTCATTAAAACTTTATCAAATCACAATTTTAGAAGTTTCTACCAAATGATCTCGGATATTAGAATTTGTATAGCAATCTAGATAATAAGTCGTGAAATTGAGATATGAGGTTTTATAAAATAGGATGTTAAAAATCCATAAACAAATTATTCGAATATAATATATAATATTGTAATATATAATAATAATGATATGTGTATGATATATTATCTATAGATTGCTATTCCAAATTTAACTTCAAGATCATTAACGGAATAATCCATTTATCTCAAGGAAGCTCCAAAGTCCAAATCGCGAAGCTGACAATATGAAATTCTTCTTGTGCGTTAATTTGTTATTCTAATCATTTGTTTAAAAAATAATGATTGAATCTTTATAAATAAAGATCGAAAATAAAACTTTTTTTTCGACTTTCGTTGCCTAGAAGACAAAATTTGTTTTGATTGTGAATGAGTTCGTCGTTTCTATGTTTTATTTTTACGTATCCCTAAGACCCGGTGAAATTATTTCAGACCCAGAAAAAAGCAGGTAGATTAAACAATCCAAAATTAAACAAAGAAATTTTTAGTCATTCAGACTCACTTTTTATAATGACGTTTTCTTATCAATTATCAGTCGTAGTTGTTACAATTACTCAGTCTCTTTACATTTCCGAGAGGTATAATTATTCATAGAGACTAATCTAATCACAATGATTTCACGTAAACAATCAAGGTTCAGTCATTTACAATCGTGAGAGCATAGCCTCACATCTAACAATACAGTAATTGCAGTCTTCGTTGTGATCACTGTTGAAAAAGAAATAGCATATCCAAATCAAAATTTGTTCTACGTCAGCCAGCGGGCCTGGAGAAAATCAGAAAATAAAAAAGTCTGGAGCCTGTGACAGCGTGCCCAGAATAAGACAAACAAGAAATAACAAGTCTTAAGCCTGGAACAGTGGTCTCGGAGAGATGATCCGGATGTGAACTTGGGTTTCCCTCAGTCCGCGAAATAAAATGATGTCTATAACCTGAAATGATTTAAAGTTTACGCACACGTGCACACAATTCAAAATGATTTCATTTTGAAGAAATTATTCACTTTGAATTCTTTTCTACCATAATGCCTATTATTTTTCAATCTCTATTTGAGATTGTCGAAAATGGATACGAATTTAATCTAAAATGCTAGAGTGTGTCCAAAGAAATTTCTAAAAGATTTACACAATTTATAGTACATTATCCATAATAGCTACTTAAGCTGTAGAACGAATAACACATTTGATAAGCATTTGTATTAAATTACCTATTGAGAAATCGTATACATTGTTATCAGCAGTTACTCACTGGAAATCCATAAATTTCCTTCTAGACAAAAATGTATCCTATGCTTCATAATATCTGATATTTTTATCAACTAGGATTTGAAGTCTACATGGTTTGGATAAGATTTGATAGAGTTTCAATAAAAAACGAATGATAGAAACAGTTTAAGATTCTACAATGACAATGGGCAGAACCTGATAGATATTTTCGATACTTCAAAACACGAAATATCATAGACTTCTAATGCGAATATGTTAATTAAGATGTATATAAGGTTTCACGTCGTATAGACACAAATGAAAACTTCTCAGATTCTGAAACCTAGAATTTAATACAAGTCTTGTGCGTTTAAGATATTATAAATATTGAATGGAAAAGTGTTGATGGAAATGTATAAGATTCCCTGACTGATAGAATTTCGTAGAACATTTTGAGCTTGCATATTAAAGTGAAGAGTTATAATCCATTTTTGTCAGTATAAGTTCAAAGTCCAAGTTTTTTTTTCAGCAAAAGAATCGATTCGAAATCTGACGTTTAAGTCATTGCCAAATATAGTAAATTGTTCCTAAAATCATTTTTTAGTTTATCAAGTCATGAGCAAATCATAATCATTCAATTCGAAACAAGGACAAAAATGAATATCAGGTGATTCTTGAGTGATCTTGATAATTTTTAAGCATGGAATGGATATTCCAGTGAAACTGAAAATGTAATAACAATCACAAAATCATATAATGGAAAAAGAAAAGCATAACCACGAAACAACTTTGTGCTGCGGATATACTGTATCAACTCGTTACTCTTGTAGATTATTATTAGTAACACAAAAACATTTATTCGTAAAACAAAATGTAATCGTCTGTTTCTGCTTGCAGAACTAAGTTCACAGTTTGATTGTCTGCCTAATGGCGCACCTATTCCTGGTTTTTTTCGTACTGGCCCACCTTCTCCTTCATCTTCTGACAGTCAGCATGCTCCTGCCAGTTTTCTTCCTCCTGCCATACCTCATTCTTCGCTCAGGTCTTCTCCTGCAGAACCTTCTTTTCATGAAAGGTCCAGATCTCCGCCTGTCAACAATATAGCTCCACCTACCACGCTTTCTTTTTCTGACGTGCTTGAATATAGACTTGATCAGCTTCAATTTATTCGTCTTACTTCCAAAAGAAATCCAAATCGTCTTTTCGAACTTCAAAGATACACTTTTCCTGCGGATCAACGAATTAAAGTACTCGAAGGACTTAGCGTCTTTCGGCCCGTGCCACCCCAAGAACAAATTGTATTATCGACTTACGATGATGACGTCTTTGCAATATTGACGAGTGATAATACACTCGCTGGAATATATAGACATAATCCTCATTCAAAACGTAAAACGCGGGCAAAAATAAACATAGAAAGCGGCATAATTACCCCATTGACCCCAGATGAAATTGCGGAAATTCCTGTAGGCCCCGTTCGGCACATCTCAACTGATTTTAGAATCGAGCATGTGAACTACGGTAATGGGTAAGTTACTTTTTGAGTTACTATATTAGCGTTTTTAAATAAAAATATTACTTGAGCCGCTTTTTTTGACAAATAAAAACCGAAGATACAAGGATTTCTGAATATCACTGATTTTTTTTCATTTCTTTCGAATCATTTGAAATTCTTTTCAATCTCCTTGAAATCCACTGACTTCAAGAGATGTTTAAAGAATTTCCCATTTATCTGAATCTAATGGAATGTTCTTAGATTTTGAAAATTTGGTCCTATTTGCTTGCATTATTTTTAATTCATCTTGATTTGGTATGAATTTCATCCAATTATCTTAAGTTCCTGTAAATTCTTCGAAATTGACAAATTGATTCAAAGAGAATATTTATCAAAATTTTGAAACATTACAAAAGAGTTTCAAATATTCATAAAGATTTAATGAAAATCCGAAAGATTTCCAGAATTTGTGTGAAAGACTGTGGGAGATTAGCAAATTATGTTTTCAATATAAATAATAATATGTAGAAATTTATAAAAAATTTGAAAAATAATTTGAAATTTGAAAAGATTTCGAAAAATTGTAAAGAGAGTGTAGATTTTTGAAGATTTGGAAATTTTTTGGAAAATCTAATTTCCTTTGATAAAAAATTCATAGAAAAACTTATGGGAATTTAGAAACATTTGTCCTTATTCAATGGCGCCCCTACTGCTGGTGCTCCTCGTGGCAAGCCACTTTCTTCTCTTTCTTCTCTTTCTTCTGACAAATGATATTCTCCTGCCAGGTCCGTTCCTCCTGCCAAGCGACGTTTCCATAGCAGGTCCAGGTCTACTGCTTCCAGATGCATGGATCCACCTACCAGCCTTCCTTCTTCTGACGGATGTGTATGTGGACTTGACCAGCTTCAGTTTATCCTGCTTACTTCCGTTAAAAATCCGAACAGGGTGTTCGAACTTCAAAAATACACTTTCCCTACAGATAAACCAATTCTGTTACACGAAGGACCGAATAAATATGGACTAGTTCCAGCACAGGAACACATTGTATTATCAACATTTGATGATGACGTATTTGCGATATTGGAAACTAGAAACTATCTTGCTGGAATATATGCATATATGCCTCGCACCGGCACTAAATTTCGAGTGAAAATAAACATGCAAAGTAGAATTATTACCCCACTGACCAGAGATGAAAGGCTGGAAACTCCAGTAGGCCGCCTTCGTCCCATCTCAAATTATTTTAGAGTAAAGAATGTAAAAAACAATCATCCACGTCATTCAATCAGTTAAAACAAAGTAAAAATAAAAGAAATGTTTTTAATCCAGAACCATCTTTAAATTTTACGAGTGACTTGTAATTACAAATAATATTTAAAAAAAAAAAATATATATACATTATGTACCCAATACTTTGATCTTTCTTCAATGCCCTAGCCAGTCTTTTCTAGAAACAGATAAAAAAAGTTCTGTTAAATTTCGTCAAAAAAATATTTTTCGAAGACAATCATTATAGGTTTGAATGATTTACTTATAATAAGTTTTCCTGTGACACAATATCCCTTTAGTGCATGTTGAATCCAACCCGAATCAATCCCTGAAGTTAAGGGATTGATTTCTTACACCAGCTTTTTCAAACGCGCGCTCTTACGTAGCCAGATTTTTATTTTTTAATAATAAAAATATGAATTATTATCAAAATCAATGATTGTAATATCTGAAAGACTAAGAGTTCTAATTAATTTTGAACAGATTTAAATAATATTTTGAATTATATTTACTACTTAGTGATATATGTTTGAAAAAAATCTTATTTTCGTGATTTTAGTTTTTTTCATGGATACCAAGTTTTTTTTACGTATTTACATATCTTAACTGTCTCCATAAATTCTTACAACTTTTTATTTGCTGATATGTAGGAGATAAGTTTTGTCTAAAGGATGCTTTTCATTCAAATATTGTTAGTCAAAAACTGTTATATTTTGATTAGCAATATTTTTTTTCTTCAATCAAATCTAGTTTACGTTCGAAAAAAATACATGTATAATCAATGATTTAGAAATTATTGGATTTCGAATGTCTAGAAATTTCCTAATTTGAAAAAATCTCAATTGTTTATTTCAATGCGCTATTAATTTTACATGGTCGTCTTCTTAGCAGTCAAATTCTCAATATATCTGAATATATATATAAATAAATGAATATAGCTTCTAGGTAATAATTAATATATTATCACTTTACCGTTAAGGATAACAAATTAGGGCGATAAGAATTAAACGATACAAACAAACTTTTCGGAATTCTGTTTAACACTTGGACTTTTATCGGCGCATTATTTTCAATAATCTCATTATTATTTACGGCAGAGCTTCCATCACGAAAACTTAATTTAAATTTTTGGAATAATTTATTAAATATAAACATGAATATCTCAAAAGGTCCAGCTAGACGTCTATAACGCAAGAGATTACGATTAAAATACCAGATATATACTCAAATAAAACGCCAGAATATCAACTCGATGAACTATCAACCAAATTCTTCAGTCACATATAAATCTGTTTTCCCTCTAATGGCAAAAAAGGACGATCTTTTTTACTGTGGTCTTTATATTGATGGTTATGCTAAGTTCTACTGGTGAATATAATACTTCACTATATCTATAATTTTAAAACCATTTCTGAACTTGCCGCAAATAAAAAATGTTGCGTCGCAATATGCATTCTATCCTAATTGCTATCATTTCTCAAACTCTATTGGAGTTTGGTCGAAATAAAGACGAACCTAGTCGTTAAGGTAGACTATGACAATGTAGATCAAACAAAATTTCTAAACGTTTTACATAATTCATGGTAAATTATTGAGAATAGTCATTTAAACTGTATGCGAAATGCATTATTTAGTTGCTTTTAATGTTGTTCAGAAACAATTTCGAGGTACGTTTTCTAATCTCTCTTGATTTCGAAATAGGTCTTTGCTCGTAGTAGAAGAATTAGAGACAAAAACACAGTCTTTCATGCACATGAGACCCATATGCATGCAAATTCAAGAAATTATTTCCAAAAAGTGAAATTTGAAGAACATTCAATGAAAGAAATTTGATAGAATCCCTACAATACTCAATCAACCAATCTTCCAGAATCAAACTCTGTCAGCACATGTGATATCGCTGACGTGCGTTTAAGATTTTATGGAGTTTAAATGAGAAAATGTTAATAGGAGAGTTTATGATTCTGCAAATTCTATTATTTGGTAGAACGTTTTCAGCTTGCGTATTAATGTAAATAGATATAACCCATTTTAATCAGTATAGCTTTAAAGACCAATGATAGGTCCGAAATCTTACGCTTGACTCATTGGCAAGCATAGTAAATTATTCCTAAAATCTTTTTTAATTTATTAACTTGGATGCTAAGCATACTCATTTAATTTGAACCAAGAAGAAGAATAAATATCAAGTCGTTGTTGAGTTATAGCAAAAAGTTTTTGAACGCGAAATAGAAATTTCTGCGAAGCTAAAAATATGACATTCGTCGCATGCGTTAATTTTTCATCTCAAAGATTCGTCGAGACAATGAATTTTTGAAGCTAATAATTGTGTGTCAAAAATAATTTTTTTTTAATTCCGACCTCTGGAAGGCCAAATTTAGGAAATAATATATAACCACTTTCAAAAACCTAAGAAATTAATTGAATGCCAAAAGTGTATAATTAATTTATAAATTTGTATAATTATTCTGGAATTGAAAAGAGCTATTTTCACAAGAAAATTTACATTTTTTATTTGAACCATTATTTTTAAGTTGAAATTTTTTATTAAAATGTCAATCTGACAGCAACTGTTACTTTCTAGTGGAATATCATTCTAAGAACAGAATGAAAAAACCAAAGCATCACTACGAACCAACCGCATGATACAAACAGAATGTATCAGCTGGGAACTCCTGTTGATTATTATCAGTGATGCAAAAGCAGTCTTTCTTCAAAAAACTGTAGACGTCTGTTTCTTGTTGCAGAATTAAGTTCACAGTTTCTATGCTTGACTACTGGCGCTCTTGTTCCTGTTGTTTCTCGTAGCGGCCAATTTTCTTCTTCTGAAAGACAAAACTCTCCTGTCAGTTCTCTTCCTCCTGCCAGGCCTCATTCTCCGCTCAGGTCTTCTTCTCCCACCAAAAATCCTCAACGTGCAAGGTCTCGGTCTCCTTTTGCCATGTACATAGCTCCACCAACCAGGCTTCTCTCTTCTGGCGGAAATGCATATAGACTTGAACAACTTCAATTTATTCGGCTCATTTCCAAAAAGAATCCGAACCGGCTTTTCGAACTTCGGAGATACACTTTTCCTGCAGATAAACGAAATGAAGTACTCGAAGGACATGATGCCTATCCGCCCGTGCCACCACAAGAACAAATTGTACTATTAATATCCGATGGTGAAGTCTTTGAAATATTGACGAGGAATAATACACTTGCTGGAATATATAAACATAATCCCCGCATCAAACGTAAAGGACGGGCTAAAATAAATATAGAAAGCGGCACGGTTACCCCATTGACATCAGATGAAGTAGAGGAAATTCCAGTAGGAACCGCTCACCGCGTCAGACATAATTATAGAGTAGAGCATGTAAGCCACAGTGATGGGTGAAGTACTTTCGAAAATGAACTAGTTATCGTTAGGTTACAATTTCAGTTAATTTTGTAGATTGTGTATCCGAAAAATATATACTGCACTTATTTCTATCGTTATTCGTGGCTACCACATCGTCAGTAGCGTCATTTCCAGTCACTTTTTTCCTTCAAATACCTGTTTAGTCAGTCGTTTAAGATAAAGTCACTATAGTAGCTTTTTTAAATAAAAATATCACTCCAGTCGCTTCTTTTGATATCTGAAAGAAGAGTACTCAAGGATTTCTGAATTTTATTCGATTTTTTGGAATTGCTCCCACACTCATTTTGAATTCTTTATAATTTCCTTGAAATAAACTGAATTCGATAGATCTTTTACGCATTTAAATTATTTTTTATTCTCCCGGAAGACTTTTATATTCAACTTGAATTCTCTGAAATTATCTTCAATTTTTTTTTTCACCTCGACTAATTTTCAATTAACACAAATTCAAAATTTCCACTGTTAAGAAAAATTTCATTATATATAATAATTAGCTGTATTAATCTTCTTCGTTATACGCAGTCCATAGTACAGCCAATGTATTTTTTTCATTTCACATCTGCAAATGAAAGAATACTCACATAA
>JAABKJ010009899.1:0-11095 GCA_011634705.1 Andricus grossulariae
GCTGGGAGCGGGTGCAATTTTTAAGATTAGCACCTGCTCCCGGCAAAATCCTGCGGTTGTCCTTATGACAAACTTTTGATTATATATACATATAAATCGAGGCTACAAGCTGCGGAGAAAAATTGATCTAGCTCCCTTTTCATAGATAATTTAGCTGTTCGGGTATTTTTAGAATTTATAGTTGCGTTTTTTTGTAATTTAATTTATTATAAATAAGTCATGGGATAAAAATTCATATCGTAGATAATAACAGCAGTTATTATTTACAATCGACTGAAACTGAATAAAAAATGAAACTTAGATATTATATTTTTCATTCCAATAATATTATTAACATTTGCAGGATAAAATTCCATTTTCCTTGATAGAAACAACTGTTCGTTATTGAGCAACGACTCTTTGCTGTCAAATTTGGTCATCTGTTAACAATTGATAATAGCTTAAAAGCAAATAAATTATATTAAAAATTCACTATTTGACTATTCGCCGAAATAACAACCTCGATGTTTTCACATAATTGACTATAAATTACTAATTTTTAAACTTTTTAAAACACTTGCATAACTGTTATATATGTGTTTTCTCAATAATGTTTATAAACGAATTCTTCTCGTTTTATATTTTTACAGGTTGAAAATTCTTTTGTTCTGCTTAGAATCAACTGCCAAAATTACTTAACAATGACTTGTTGCTATCACATTTATTCATCCAACAACAGTTCCTAATTGTTTAAATTTCAATTATTAACAAACGCACTATTTGTGCGGCTCTTAAAATTTGTAGTTTATAATTTTATGATAAAAGAATGCTCTATATCAAAATTATTAGTTACCAAATAACAATTTTTTATCATTATTCAAGTCCCCTTCCTGCCAAAAATGAAAGTATTAAAGTTGGCTAGGAAAAAACGGATTCTAAAGGATAGAAATTTGTGCTTTAAGCCAAAACATTTACATACAGGCAATTGAAGAAAATAGAGAGTGATTAAAACGGATACATGTTCTGTCCGTGATAGGTAAAGACAAACATCTGAGTACGTCGTCAATAGACGCTGATTCAAACACGGATAGAGATTGAAGGATTAAAACATATATGTATAGAAAAGGTTCGGAAAACATGAAAACGAATAGGTAAAGATGGTGAGGTAAATTGAACACCAAGAATTAAAACAGAGAGGTAATACATTTTTACTATAGAGAAATGATTGGAGGGGATAGAAAATTATTAGGCTAGATACATTTTCAATCCGTGATAGGTAACGAGAAAAATCTAAGTACGCCGCGGATAGATTCTGATATAAAAACGGATAGAGATAGAAGGATTGAAGCCGTCAAGTGTAGAAAATGTTACGAAAAAATGAGAGTGGATAGGTAAAGATAGGGATGTAAATTGAAAGGGAGAGGTAATACATTTCTAAAGAGGATTGAATTAGAGGATAGAGAATGATTAGGACGGAAACATTTTCTGTCCGCGATAGGTGACGAGAAAGTTATAAGTACGCCGCAGGTAGATGCTGATTCAATTACGGATAGAGATTGAAGGGTTGAAACCGACAAGTATGGAAAAGGATAGGAAAACATTAAAGAAGATAGGTAAAGATAGAGAGGATGATTGGGATGGATACATTTTTTATCCATGATAGGTGATAAGAAAAATGTAAATACGTCACGGATAGATGAGGATACAAGTGCGGATAGAGATTAAAGGATTCAAATGCATAAGTATAGAAGTGTCTGGGAAAAGATGAAAAATCGATAGATAATGATTGAAACGGACAGATGTGATAAATAACGTACTGATTCACGAGAACATATGGATACCCCACGGATACAAACAGATCGAGGAGTAAAGCAGAAGAATTCGAAAGGATATCTATGGATAACTGAGGGATTAAAACAAATATTATTTCAATCCTTTCACTTTCATTAGGGTCGTTTACAGTTAGGAGTAACTTATCTGCGGACGTGCATAGTTGAGACCACGTGCACGTGGTCTCAACCCATGGCCCATGGGCGTGGAAGTTTGACATTCGATCGTTTTAAGTAGACGAATAACGGTGGATGCAGAAGTAAAGATGTTTAGAGACCTGGCAAAAAGAAGTGATTCAGGAGTTACTAATATGGAAAAGGCTGCAACTGCAGGAGATAAAGTAAGAAGTGACTGGGAAGATCGCTGTCGTAGAAAGTATAATATAATTATATTAATAAGACCCTTAACAGTGAAGGAAGGCCAAATCCTTGATTAGATAAACAATCGGTGGAACATCTTCTCCATCAAGTCATTCAATAAAAACGTATCGATTGGGTAAATTCTCGCAGACCCTTGTAAAACCAAGGCACATCAACATTTTTGGTCAGTCAATCGATCTAGCGACATGGATTCTCCCAACAGTGAGGATGGCAGAGAGGACGCTACAATTAGATCAAACTCTCAAGGCAGTCACAATAGCGGACAAGCAGAGGAGAAAGACTTGAAAATTCGTCACTGAAATTGGATGCCTCATCTCGTGAAGGAAACTCAGCAGCAGCGTCACTTGTAAGAAGCAGTCATGCTTCTCAAGCCCTTCGAATCGTCTATCAAAATTTAAAGGGATCAAACACGAAACTATATAAAATAAAATGTTTCGTGGATATTCGTATATGTATGCTGTTATATCACTTCGAGAGACATATTTATCTGAAACATACCGTTTAATAAATATACATTCAATTCTAGTAGAATTTCCATTGAATGATGCTAGTTTTGTTCACAGATTATGTTGCAGTTGATCTGACGGGTGAAAAATGGTCTTGCTTCAAATAATATATTCCACCCAGGCTCCCCAAGCTGCTATTCATTTGCTTGCATTAAAGTTTGGCTAGGAGCTTTTTTGAAAAAAGGACCGAAAGCATCACTTTTTTCCATACATTAACACATTTTTACATCTGTAAGGACAGATAAAGGACCACGCCAACGTATTCAAAACCGTAAGCAAATGCATATTAATTTGAAATTAGTAAAAAGTAATTACATAAAAGCAAGGTTCTTCTAGTGCTGGAACCTGTCCATGTAAGTACCACTTACATGGAACAAAAAAGAAGGTATCAACGTGCAAAAATTCTATGGAAAGCATTCTACGCAAATTCCGCAAAAAACCTTAACATAAAAATTCCATACGAAAATAATACACAAATTTCTACAAACAAATTTCATGTGAAAGTGCATATGAACCGTTGGGTGAAAAAACAACCTAACCCGGGTTAGGTTCTTTTTCCGTAAATCGCTTTTTCGGAATCAGCGAACCCTAATTAGCTAGTACACAGCTTAAAACTAATATAAAAATTGTTATTGTTTACGTAAGTCACGTTATACTAGAGTAGGACACATGGAAAACCGTCGCGCGCGCTATGCAGACTGCAGCGTGTAGTGGACCAGCCAGCGAATCATTGCGCTATTATATTATTGTTACTGCTCAATAATTCATTCAAATCTAAATTTTTACAACAAGAAGATCAAGACTGGTTATTGGCTGTCAAAATGATGAGAGAAAAAAATTTACAATCTAATGATGTGATGTCAGATGAATAATCTGAATTTGATGAGTAAACATTGACATTGTTTAAATTTATAACATTTAAATAATTTTTTCTGATGTATAATAATGCAGTGTGATATTAATAACGATTATATCAGTGGAAATAATTACATAATCTTCAAAACATAAAACTAATAATAATAAAATACCTATAATGCCCATTGGATGGGAAAACAACCTAACTCGTTTTGTTTGTTTTCAATAATTTGAATATTTTTTTTTTTATAATTTTTTTTCTGGACAGGATTTCACTTTTAGATTCAAATACTTTATGAAAGGATTTGTTTTCAAATTAATATTTTCTTAGTTCAATAACAGCTTGAAATCTGTGAATCGTTTTATCTCAAAACACGATTTTCCGAGTTAAGTTGTTTTTTCACCGCTTCATATATGCCTAGATTAAAAAATTTGTCTTCCAGTTTTCGCTTGCCAATCCAGAATGGGACAGTCGAGGCATGCAGGTTAAAATACTGCTTTTAGGTTTCAAATATATGCATTAAACCGTATACTTTCAAAAAAATATACGGACAAAAGGTATGGATAGGAATCCTATCTCAGCTATTTTGAACTAATTTGAATTTGTGTTCAATATTCATGCGAACCAATACAAATCAATTAAAACCAATCCAAAAAAAGATTAATTCAATCGTATTCGATGCATATCCCTAATAATACAATCCGACTTAATCCGAACCAATCCGAATGGATCTGATGTATTCCGAACTCGAATTCATTCGAAATGAAAATTTATTTTAGATATATCAGAGTTCGGATTCATTCGGATTAAAAATTCTATTTGGCTTAATTTGCATCGATAAAAGTTTACAAAGTTTTTTCCCAGTGGTACAGGTACACATTTTGGAATAATTCGGATTGGTTTGGAATTAATTTCTATCCGATACATTCGCTAGGCTAGTGAATTCAAAACTGATATTTATATGTATAGGTATATTTCCAAGACTCCAACAGACGGAACATGAGTGAAAATCATAAAACTAATAAAATAGTTTCAGTCCAGTAAAAAAATTTTGCGGTTGGCATCCGCAAAAAAGTAAGAAAAAATTCAATTGCTTAATATCTTGTTCGGTTTCTGGATTTGAAAATTTAAAATTCTGAAAATTCAAAAAAATTACCTATTGGTTCAAAAATTATGTCAGTTTCTTTGCATTTATAGATTTTTTCTGATGAACAGTGATACAAAATTATAAATTTTTAATTTATAATTTTTTAGAAATCCACATAAAACATGTTTTTTTCTGGATTGATTTAATTACACAACTTTAGGTAATTTCGATTATATCAAACTTGGAATTTGTTCAGCTTGTATCTAAGAAACATGTTCTTATTTTTTTCTAGAAAGAAATTCTTTTTGTTTTGTTTTAAACGTTTTAAAATATAAAAAAGAAATCCAAAAAGAAAGCTAATCGATTTGTTCTGCTTCATGCAGAAGTAATTACAGGTTTGGTATAATAATTTTTTTTAGAATGTGTGCATATGAATCAATCAAAAAAATATGCTTTTTACATATATAAAACAAATTCCAAACTTTTTGTCTCAAATAACAAGAGGAATATTCTGTTTCTGTTTCTCATTTTCTGTAATTAGTTTGCTGTACGGGTATTGCGTCTTAAGTGCGACGCCCCGTTCTGCGTCAACATCAATAAATCTTAGTTTTCTCAGTAACTTGTCTTCTTTAATGAAAGCTTCATGTTGAGCTTATTTTTTCGGCTCAAGGTCTATAAAGGATGTTGAAATTGCGTACCGAGTCGACAAATTGGCAATTCTATATGTAATGATAACAGACAGGTCGACTTTGCTCCAATAATTTCGCTAATTCCTGCATGGTAGATCAGCTACAATACGCATGTGAGGATTATCGTCATCTTACATTTCGGGTGAATCCCTGAGTGATATAACCATATTTTTCTTGACATCCAAAGAAACATTATCCTCGAAGAAGGCCAAAGCGACTATCTCTTTATTCAGGTACCATAGATCTAGAGCAATCTGCCCGTAACCGATAAAAGCCTTAAAAACTCTTAATCATTGAAGGCCCAGGAATAGCCAGACGTGCCGAAAACCAAGCTTCACATACAATTTCACTATAAAAATGCAGATATTTCCTAAGTCCGACAGTCTATTAGAGATGAAGGAAATCTGTTTCCGAAAAATAAGTATTTCAAAAGAATAAAGCACTTTATTCATCCATCGACCATTAGAAAATGCTTCTTCTATCATCAGCTGTGGCCTGTTTGACGTAGGTATCTTGAAAGTACCGAAGAATATTCATTTGTTTTTATTGCAGACCAAGCATTTCGAAAATTTCCGAAAATAGCTACTTCTGGGCTCATGGAATTCGGTTTAACTGACCTCTTAAAGGTTGCTCCAAATACGAGTTCACAAACGTCAAGCCTGCATGGGTAGAAGAGAAGATCCAATTCTATCAACTGCTGTTAAAATGCACAAGCTCAATTTTTTAAACCCGTATTAGAGGCAGTTGTGTCAGCGCACATTCTTTCCACATCGACTAAAAAGTTTTCCTCTAGCAAGTATATTCGATGGCTTCTGCTTATAATTTATCTGATCTGGAGGTTAATTTTGTGACTGCTAATAGTTAATGACTTAAAAAATTAGATCTGGACACAAAAATAGGAAGCTTATCTGCTATTTCTTTGCCAGAAATATCGAACATCATTTTTCCCTCCCAGTCAACAAAATCCAATATTGCAATACTTCCGCAATGTTTAAAAGTTTTTAAATTCTTTTATAGATTAATATCTGGTTTCGTACTCAACCCTCGGTAGCGGCCGTTCACTGGCATTTTGTTTATTTTTCCGTTCATCAGCAAGTTTGCGGCAAAGCGTTTTACTTCTCTCGAAAAGGTGATGCTATCATTCCTTCTCAAGTTAGACCTTTCAGAGCGATGCAGCCACCCTAGCAACACAACGAGCCTCTGTTTAAAGTAGATAGGGTCGACAGGAACGGGGTCCTGTAGATGCAGACCTGATGACTGTTGACCATGCGATAATCGTTGTTCTACATCCCCTCGATACGGACTTCGACCTTCTACAGGAGGTGATGCCGTTGAAAAATGAGAAACTGGACAGCTAGGTGTTTTCCAGTCACTCATGAAGACAATTCGGGATGGAGGCCTAAGAAGAGACGATGTTGTTCGCTCCTAACAGATCCCGTTTCCAACGACGCATTCAACTCCGGCGTCTATGTCATCCGTTTCTTACGTCAAGCAGCACCCTCCTGTTGTTCGTAGAGTGCAGTCAGAACCTCAGATCTAGCACGGGTAAAAGTTCTTCATAGAAGGTTTGTGTATATTATTTGAGGCCTTTTTCGTGTAAGGCCATGTTACTTTACCGCCTGCAATTCCGGGAATCTCGCCACAAATTTTCAGCGCAAGACCATTGCGTCAAATAAAGTAGTGGTCGCTCCCATCTCGTTTTCGAATTGCCAGCGCATCACATAGACATCGTGATGCGGTCGTCTGAAGCAGTTCTGGCCTGTTTTTTATCTGGATGAAATTTTCTTCGGCTCACCTTGTCAGAGCCGACTGTCCATCACGAAACTCACACGGAAAACATTTTCCTGGTAAGAAGTATGGAAATAGTCATGCAGTTTGGACGGATACCAAAATATTATAAGCCTTGAATGATTTTTAGTCAAGGATTCGAAACTTTTCAATGACAGACGCAAACGGGTCTTCTAATTCACGATACTATTCTGGGGTAAAAAACTCGTCTTGGCAGTTGACAGTACGCAATACATATGATAAGTAATAAAATCTCTAGAGAATCTGATCGAGTATCGTTTTCTCTACTCATTGGTTTGAACTGACAATTTTAATATTTTGAATTAGAATAAAATTTAAATTGTTTAGATAGAAGCGATTTTTTGAAGTGAAAAAATAAGGTATTTATTATTCATAATTAATAATGTGACTTGCAAATACAAATTTCACCATTTACATTTTCCTGCAAATTTAGGAAAAACGATAAGGTTTTAAAAACTTAAGCAAACTAAGTTCCCTTTCTGAATCATTTGTGACTGAAATATAATTGCAATTTACCGAAGAAAAAAAGATTGATCTTTTCTAAATTAATAACTTCATTAATAAAAAGATTCTCGCTATACTTTACTATAACGGAACGGAACATACATCGAATAAATAACATATGAAAAAGTTTGTCATAAGGATAAACGCAGAATCCCACCGCGAGCGGGTGTCATTCTGCAAAATTGCACCCGCTCCCCGCATATTTGCAGTAATATTTCAGCTGTAACCACGTATCACGACCATGAGATAGGTGGTTACGGTCTGCAATGGACTCAATTCGATGATCCGACAAAATTCTCTGGCACCCTGAGGACACGGAGCGACCCAAGGACGACCGCCTTCTGCATCTTCCCCGTAAGTATCATAGAATTTCGTTGACACGCAGGGATGCTTTTCAGGCTATCAACTAGTGAAAGTTTGGCACCTTTGAGAACACCGATGATCAGGACGACTAGCTTAACAGAATATCCTGGATATAACCGTCGCAACTCCCTAATAAGGTATATTGCCTCTCTTTCTTTTCATTCGCCGAGGCTGTGACATTATTGAAAGCTTGGAGAATGATATCAGACCTCAAACGTGCAATGGAGACTGCTGTCCGAAAATGGTAGTTCAGAAAATTTGGCACTTCTCGTTTTGGACAATTGAGTCTATCTCTTTCGGAGCTGTCAACAGGGAAGGGTCTCGGCCAACACCGTAGGAGTGACCAAGATGGTAATAAAGCACTCTTAGGGCCGCATTATGTCTGTAGAGATACGCCGTTTCCGCATGAGTGTGATACCCAGATATTATGTGTTCTAGGTACTCAGCGTGTGAATGACACGCTCCACACCTATCTCTGGGTACTTCATCACATAAAATTCGGTCGCGGAATACCTTCTGTACCTGAATTATGTACTAACGATATGAGAAAAGCAAAAGTTTGCTTCTTCGACAAGGACTGATCTTCCCCATTTCTGTGAAAGTTACCGTGCATTTTTTTGTAGAGTAGCTGTTGTAAATGCATTTACAGGGAATAATATGATGCACTGTTGCAGGTAGAAGGGTCGTGCTCTGTTGAGATAAACAAAAGTTTTAAAAGAACTTGGCTCAGGCTACTTACCAAAATTTAAAAATATATAATTATATGCCTTTATTCAATTGCAAACACCCGGTGCATAAACGAAATTTATAAGCGTTTGAGTTCAAGTCCACTGTTTTCGAAAATCTTATATAATTTAGTTTTTGTTATGTAGCAATTATACAAAACGAGGTCCATATACAAGTACAACAATTTGCAACAAATATAAACTATACATGGATTCCGAAATACAAGACATAACATTTTGTAAGTTTGAGAAATTTGGATCAATAAGTATTTGGAGTATAAAAATATAAGTTTAATAAATTAATCCCATAAGAAATATTACTTGATAATACAGGATGACAAAAAATAAGTGTATACAAACTTCCACGCACGATTGAAAAAGCGCAATTACTTCGCATTCATTGTATGAATTTTTGTCTTATTCTATGAGTATCTGGTACATGAAATTTGGTTGTTTAAATATTTCAGGTTGATTTAAATTTCTTACTTCACCATGTCAAATAATCGTACAGCAATTATAACATTGCATCAGCTGGGCAAACGCAATTGTGAAATCGCACGAGAGCTCGGCATAGCACGTTCACTAGTTTTTCGTGCAGTAAAATGGTTTAAAGAGCTTGGCCATGAAGGTGACCGTCCAGAAAGAGGAAGAAAACGTACCGTCAACACTTCCAGAACCTGTCAAATCATCAAAAAACGAGTAATGCGTAATTCAAATATTTCTATGAGAAAAGTAGCTCGCGAGACGGGTATTAATCGTGAGTCGGTGCGTCTCATAGCAAAAAAATAACTTGGACTCCATCCTTACAAGCTACTAAAAGGTCAGCTCCTGACCGATGAAAACAAGCTTGTACGGCTTCAAAGATGTCGCTTGCTTTTGCGCCGACCCGCAGGTCTGCGCTGGGAAAAAATTGTTTTTCCTGATGAGAAGCTCTTTACTGTAGAGCAAGTGCACAACCGACAAAACGATAGGAATTGGTCTACAGAAGCTCCTGGGCCATCATCTGTCATAGAACATCGACAAATTCCTGTATCTGTTATGGTGTGGGGTGGGATATGCGCCAGTGGCAAGACACCCCTGATTTTTGCCGAAAAAGAAGTCAAAATCAACAAAGATGTCTACTGTAAAGATATTTTCAAGGCTGTAGTACTTCCTTGGGCCCAACAGCACTTTGAAGATGAAGAATGGACGTTTCAACAAGACTCGGATCCAGCTCACAGGACAAAAAAGACCCAAGATTGGTGCAAGGCTCATTTTCCAAATTTCATCACACCTCAAGAATGACCATCGTACTCACCGGATCTCAATTCCATGGACTACAGTATATAGTCAATTTTAGAGGCAAGGGTCTGTGCTAGCACAAAACTTTGGAGTCCCTCAAGCAAACTCTGCTTCAAGGGATCGAATAATAGTGGAGGAGCTGCGGCCCGTAGCAGAGAATTTTGTAAAGCGATTAAGGTTGTGTATTCGTGCTAGAGGTAGTCACTTCGAAACTTAGTTGTTAATAGTATTACTTAAGCATTTTATAATTACTTTCTACCGTTTGTTTTTGATTTTCATTCATTAAAAATTTTTCTCACTCAAAAATGTTGTATACACTTATTTTTTGTCACCCTGCAAATACTGCTTACATTAATTTGAATGGGAAAATACGCAGTAGGTAATTTTTTATTCCTTATACTTTCACATTCCTGACATAGATCAAAATTTCAATTTCGAAGAAAATCCTTACTTCAATTTGATTTTCGATCGCTTTTATATAATTTACACTTTTTATCACAGTGTTATTTCCAACCCATGTAAAATATTATTGTACTGTGTATGACATGGAAGTAATAAACGTGTGACATATATGTTTGATTACAATCGATAAGGAAGTAGAACGTGTAAAACCAACTTTATCACGTGGCACGTACCAGTTCCTAACCAACAAAATTTATCACTGGGATTTCACTCGGATTTCTAGGTAGAGGCCATAATACCTCGTTTTGTTTTCAGTCACGTATTGTAACATACTTTGCAAAATACTTGTGTCTGTCTCTAGAACCTTCTTTTCCATTTTATTATAAAATGTTATCTTCTGCATTGAAGGGAATATTTTGTGTTAATTATTGCAGTATTTTCTATTCTTGTATCTATTAAGGATCCTAATTCCTCGAAAACTGCGGCATTATATACTTTACTTCAAGGATATCTGATGCGGTAAAAAAGAAACCATATTGTTTCAAATCTGCATTCCTTTCATTTCAATTTTAACTGCACAGAAAAAACTGGGGTTTCTATTGGAACCAATTGTTGGTTCCAAAGGAGCTGCAACAAAAAGGAACCTCTCTTGCTGAAAAGGAACCCAAAATGATAATGGTTTCT
>JAABKJ010009900.1:0-11095 GCA_011634705.1 Andricus grossulariae
AAAGTAGTTCCTCAGTAATGCTATTTTGTTAATATAATGTTGTGATTGTTATTACATTTTGAGTTGCACTTGAATTTCCATTCCATGCCTAAAAATTATTACGATTAATCCTTGGTTTGGATTTAATGACTAAAATTTTTTTCTGACTTAGTAAACTAAAAAAAAGATTCCTGGAACAATTGACAATATTTGGAAGTGCGGGAGTCTTATACATTTCCAGTAACATTTTCTTATTGAAAATTTATAATATCCTAACCGCACAAGACTTGTATTAAATCCTAGGTCCCACGCTCTGAAAGAATAAAGGTTCTTGATTTTTTAATCTGAGTACGCTGACACAGGCAACAGATACTTTGTGTTGTTCAGGGTACGCTGTGTAGGCTTCAAGACCTTTTTACATTCTCATCTCAATGAGAAGGAATTGGTTTTATGAGAAAATTACTTTCGCAGATTCAATCAAATCTCGACGTTTAGAGGCCCCCTGAGTCAGAAAAAAAGGTTATTACAAAGGAATCTGTCTGTCTGTCTGTATTCTGTAGTATCGTGTGGGCATGATAAATTTCGAAAGATTGATCAGATTAGATTGTGCTCTAACACACTTTTTGGAGGCCAAAAAAGAAAGAACCAGTGCGTGAACCAACTATTTTTGATAAAAATTCAAAAAGTGAGCACATTTTGAAATTTTTGGAAACCCCTTTTTGTCGAAATTTTAAAGTATGTACGGTTGTTAGAAGTACGCTAAAAGACAAACAATTCATTCTGGTGAAATTTTTCAATAATATGAAAATTATCAGAGTTTTAGCATTTTCAAAAGCCCAAAAAACAAACAAAAATTAATATTTTAAGCCGAACAACGCATGATATTGAAAAAAGTCAGGGACAGAGAAACGTTTCTTTTTGAAAGCCCTACAAGATTATCATAACAATTTTCAGAATTTTTCCGAAAAATTGAAAATTCAAATTTTGATGACACAAAAAATAATGAAAAATGAAAAATTCCATTTGGCGGTCAAACTATGCAAGATACAAAAAAAAAGATGAAGATACAAAGATCGTGCACCCAAGAATGATCTACAAATTTGTTCTAGATCACTTTTTGATGGGTCGCGTAGTTTTTGTTTTATTCGTGAAAAATAACATTAAAAATAGAAAAATTCAATGTTTTGGAATACGACACAAGGCAAGAAAAAAATAATAATAGGCAAACTTCTTCACTTAAAGAGGATGTAAAAATTAAGTTAAATTTTTAAAAAATGTCACAAAAGACGAAAAAAAAAATAAAAAGACAAAAGTTGTTCCACCAAAAAAGATCTTCAAATTTGTTATAAACTTTTGCTATGAACATACATCAAACATTAAGAATTGACTTTTCGGAAAAACGACACAAGCTGCAATAAATTTTTATTGAACAAAATTTTTTGCTTAAATTATATACACGAATTTGCTTGCAACCACTTTATACTATTATGCGTGCTTTCAGTTCGAATCATAAAAAAATAACTTTGAAAATAAACAAATCAAATTTGTGAAGAAACGACACAAGTTGCAATGAAATGTATGATATCAACATTTTTCGTATAGGATGCACACTTTCTTCTGGTTAGAAAAATGAGACAATGAAAATACGTATGTTTCAATACCAATGCATATTGTGAATTGTGATGATATGAAATTATTGAAATGATAGATTTTTCAGGGCAGCTGTGGATAAAGATTAGTGCAAAATAAGGATCAAAAATTGAAGTAATCATGAAAAATAACATTTGTACATTATTTTGCAAAATCTGAATAAGCAGTACCAGCTTGAGATACAGAAAGAAATGTGATACACATTTGATATAATACTGTTGAACATAATGTAGGAAAGTTCAGATTTTGGACATGATCAAGTGTGAAGCAAAAGACACGTGAAGAGAATGTGTTCGTTAAAGCCAAAGGAGCTTTAACAAAAAAGAAGTCACAATCACCAAATAACAGTTGTCGATGATTTCATCTTTAATTTTCAAAGGTCTGGGCGCAAATGTGGGGGAGTTACGAAAACCGAGCGCGTAGCGCGAGGTGAATAAATCATCGAGCGCGAAGCGCGAGATAAATATATTATCGAGCGCGAAGCGCCAAAACCAACAGTCGCGCGTCACAGGCGCGCTCAGACATGCGAGCGAAGCGAGCCGCGCGCAAAGGGCGCGATGAGGGTCTGCCTGCCCGGCATGCAGATTTTGTTCAGTTCGGATTCCTGTTTCATCTGGGTACGCTGTTTCGGGCTCCAGACTTGTTATTTTTTTTTTCTGGGAAAGCTTTTACAGGCTCCAGACTTTTTTCATTTTGATTTTCTGATCTTCTCTGGGCACGCTGGAACTTGACCGGGCCTTGGGGCTAGATAAAAATAAAACACATAAACAACGAACTCTTTCGAAATCAAAACAAATTTTGTCTTCTAGACATCGAAAGTCGAAAAAAACAAATTTATTTTTCATCTCTATTTATGAACTTCAAATATTCATTTTGTAAACGAACGATCAGAATAACAAATTAACTCACAAGACGAATTTCATATTTTCAGATTCGCGATTTGGACTTTGAAGCTACCTTGAGATAAATGAAATACATCGTTAATGATCTTGGATTTAAATTTAGAATAGAAACCTATAGATATTATTTCGTATAATTTGTATGTATGTGTTTACAATCCTGGATTGTGAAATCTCACATCTCGATTTTACGGCGCATTACATAGATTGCTACACAAGTTCTAGTATTCAAAAGATGATTTCATGAAAGTTTCTAAAATTCCGAAACTTAGGATTTGATGAAAGTCCTGAGTGAATAGGATTTGTTAAAACATAGGATTCGTGTCAAGTCCTGTAGAAATAAGATTCGAAAGAATATTTTAATGAGGAAGTATTGATAACAAAGTATAAGATTCCTATGCGAATAGCATTTGATAGAAATTTCCGGCATTCTGAAGCATAATATTTAATATAAGTCTTGTGCTGGTAAGATTTGATAAAGTTTCAATTTGAAACTTTTAATAGAACATTAAACTATTGCGCAAGCGATAAAATTTGGTAGAAATTTCCGACATTGTGAAGCATAGGATTTGATCAATTTTTACCTGGATAGGATTTCCAAGAGTTTCAATAAGATACTGTTCATAGGAAGGTATAGGATTTCTCGACAGACAGAATTTTATAGTGACATCCTAGATTCCGAGACAAAGGAATTGGTACAAGTCATGTACTGATAAGGTTTATTCGTATATGAATAAAAACATATTGACAGAAAGTATAGGATTTCTAGATGAATAGATTTTGATAGAAAAGTCATTTCTAGATAGATAGATTTTAATAGAAAGGTCATTTCCATCAAATTTTCTATAGAATTTTCTCTAAGTTTCACTTATTGAAAATCTTTTTTTTAACTTTTATGTATATGACCCTTATGTTGATGAAAGATAGTGCTTTGGTCTATAATTTCTACTCGGAGCAAAGACCTATTCGGGAACAAGAGAAATTAGGAAATGTGAGTCGAAATTGTTTATGAAAATAGCGAAATCAACTAAATAAATACTTATGTGGAAAATATTTGAACATAAATAGATAAATGAGTTCATAGATGTTCCTCCAGCCTAAATTACTTTTCTGAATATTTAACGTTTTAGATTAAATTCATATTCATTTCGGATATATAAATATAGCGTAGTATTATATTTACCAATAGAACTGAGTATCACCGTCAAGATAAAGACCACAGTATAAGCGATCCTCATATTTTGCAATTAGAGGAAAAACTGATTTATACTTTAATAAATAATTTGGTTAATAGTGTATCAAATTGATATTCCAGTGTTCATTTAGTGTTCATATATGCTATCTGAATCACTATGTCATTAATTAGAGGCGTCGTAGATTTTCGGCTAAGATAATTATGTTTATATTTCATATATCAGTTCAAGAAAAGAAATTTAGTTTCTTCAAGGCAACTTTGGTAATGATAATGAGATTCTTTCGAGTAGCTCTACGATGAAAATCTTAGTGTCAAACATAAATTTGACAGGCCTTCAGGAAAAACTGATTAACCGATTAATTATTTTTTCATCAGTACACAATTTCTCAATCTAACAATTCTTGGTTTAACTGTGAAAATTCCACGAGCTACCCTGAAATGAATTTAGATATATTAAGAATTGGACAATAGGTCAAAAGGTCACGGTAGGGGTTTCGCGCGAAATATTTTATTGATAATAGAGATACAGATAACGAATCCGATAATCAAGTAAATAATTAAACGATTCCAGCTACTTATTTTTCTTTTAGCATGATACAAAAGCCTTCCCAAATTATGAGTAATTGGTCGATTAGATTTCGTAATAATAAAGAAGATAGCCCCGCACTCTTTCTCGAAGAATTGAAACGATTTCAATGGGCTTATGAAATAAATGATCGAGACATTTCAGAAAATGTTGACGCGTTATCAATTGAGGATGCCAAAGACTGATGTTCAATACATACAAATTCTTGGAGAACACTATCATATCTTTTCGAAGAGTTCAAAAATACCTATAGAGACTAGAGGTTCTCAGAGAAAAGAAGACAAAAAATTTAATTTTGTAACGAAAAACAAACCCAATACAATCACTCATACCTGACACACATCAGGAAATTATTTACAACGTTTTATCCTAGAAAAAGTTGCAAGTGGGATTTATGTAAAGCTTATGAGAATTTGGAAATCAATAAAAAATGTTGATCGTTTTTTGTCTGCCAGATTCTGCTTATTTATTATTGTGGTTAGCTCTGGGTACTTATGTAAGAAGAGTGGATGATCTTTTCTTTTTACACTTTGCCCACATTCTTGGTTGCTTCACCTCTGCTTCTGCCTCTGGTCGAATCAGACCGTCTGTCTGTCAAGGATGTGGTGATGCTGGATCATTATTAGGATTCGCCACAAAATCAATTGCCGCTGAAATTGCAATTGCCATTGCTTGGTCTTCTGAGATAAGAAGATAATTTCTGATGTCCTTCATCTTATCGATAAGTCTTCCCAATGAAACTAAAAGCCAAGTATCCTGAAATACAAAGGTTTCATTGGGAGGGAAGACTCATTGATGAGATGAAAGACATCAGAAATTATTTCCTTATCTCAGAAGACCAAGCAATGGCAATTGCAATAGCAGCGGCAATTGATTTTTTGGCGCATCCTCATAATGATCCAGCATCACCACATCCTGCAGAGGCAGACGGTCTGAATTCACTAGAGGCAGAAGCAGAGGTGCAGTAACCAAGAATGTGGGCAAAGTGTAAGAAGAGAACACCATCCACTCTTCTTACATAAGAACCCAGAGCTAACCACAAGAATAAATAAGCAAAATCTAGCAGACAAAAAACGCTCAACAGCTGTAAACTGATTGCTTTCCGTAGTTAAAATGTCTGTTATTAGAATGAAAATAATACAGTAGCTCCCTATTGAAGAAGTGCCTTTCGAAGATGTGGCGTTTGTATCATGCTAAAAGGAAAAAAGGTAGCTGGAATCGTTTGATTATTTACTTGATTATCGGATTCGTTATCTGTATTTGTATTATAAATACAATATTCCGCCTACTAATATTGACTATTCAAATTTATATTGACCTATTAATTGCTTTTGAGATGGTACTAGTGTTTTGGGATGTGATTAGGACCATCTTTCTGATTATTGGTCTTGCCGTGAATGTCTGTCGAATTTCTGTCTGACACTCAGATTTTTATCGTAGATATATTCGAAAGGATCTCATTATCATTACCAAAGTTGCCTGTCTTGATGAAACTAAATTTTTTTTCTTGGACTCATATATGACATATAAATATAATTATCTCGGCAGAAAAAGTATAACGCCTCTAATTAATTACACAGTGATTCAGATAACATATATAAATTCTAAATCAACACTGTAATATTAATTTCATACTCTATTAACCAAATGATTTTATAACGTATAACTCAGTTTTACCTCTAATTGCAAAATATGAGGATCGTTTATACTGTGGTCTTCATTTTGACGGTGATACTCAATTCTATTGGTGAATATAATACCACGCTATATTTATATATCCGAAATCAATAGGAACCTATTCTAAAACGCTAAGTATTCAGAATAGTAATTTAGGCTGGAGGAACACCTATGTACTTATATATCTATTTTTTTTTCAATCTTTTCTACAAAATCAATTATTTATATGCTTTGGCTATTTTCAGAAACAATTTCGAGATACGTTTCCTAATCTTTCTTGTTTTCCGAATAAGTATTTCCTCCGAGTAGAAATTATAGACCAAAGCACTATCTTTCATTAATATAAAGCTCATATACATAAAAGTTTAAAAAAAGATTTTCAAGAAGTGAAATTTAAAGGAAATTCTATGACAAATTTGATAGGAATGACCGTTCTATCAAAACCTATCTATCTAGAAATCCTATATCTTTCTATCAATATGTTTTCATTCACATACTATTTAACCTTATCACTACAAGACTTGCATCAATTTTTTTGTTGCGGAATATAGGATGTCACTGTAAAACTCTATATGTCGAGAAATCTCATACTTTTTTATCAATACTTTCTCATTGGAATATTCTCTCAAATCTTATTGCTACAGGACTTGAGACAAATTCGATGCTCTAGAAACTTTGGAGTCTTTATCTAACCGTATCCGACGAGAAATTTTACACTTTTTTAACAACGACTTCTTATTTGAATTCTAATCAATCTTATTCACTCAGGACTTTCATCAAATTCAAAGTATCAGAATTTGAGAAGCTTCTATGAAATGATCTTGGATACTAGAACTTGTGTATCGATCTAGGTGATGAGCCGTAAAATCGGGACATGAGGTTTCGCAATCCACGATTTTAAACATTAAAATACAAATTATACGAATTAATATCTATAGATTGCTATTCCAAATTTAAATCCAAGATCATCAACGGTATATTCCAAAGTTTGGAACCTGTGAAAGCGTTCCCAGAATGAAAAAAAAAACAATTCTGGAGCCTGAAACAGCGTTCCCAAATAAAACAAGAACTTAAAATGAAAAAAAGGTCTGGAAGCCTACACAGCGTACCCAAGATATAAAACAAAGATTGAGAAGCCTGGACAGCGTACCCTGAAAATAAAAAATATCTGTTGCCTGTGTCAGCGTACTGAGACTCAAGAATTAAGAACCTTTACCCTTCCAGAGCGTGGGGCCTAGTATTTGATACAAGTCTTGTGCGTTTAAGATATTACGAATCTTCAATGAGAAAATGTGACTAGAAATGTATAAGACTCCCGGACGAATGAAATTTGGTAGAACATTTTGAGTTTGTGTATTAAAGTAGATCGTTATGTTACATTTTTCTCAGTGTGGCTTCAAAGTCCAAGCTTTTTTTAGCAAAACAATTGATCTGAAACCTTACGTTAAAGTCATTTTAAAATATAGTAAATTGTTTCAGAAATCTTTTTTTTAGTTAATCAAGTCATGAGCAAATCATAATCATTTAATCCAAGACAAGGACAAAAATGAATATCAGGTGATTCTTGAGTGATCTTGATAATTTTTAAGCATGGAATGGAAATTCAAGTGAAACTAAACATGTAATAATAATCACAAAATCATATATATATAAAAAAAGCATCACTAAGAAACTACTTCATGCTGCGAACAGACTGTATTAGCCCAGTACCCTTGTAGATTATTAATTGTGATAAAAAAACCTTTATTCTGAAAAAAATGTAATCTCTGTTTCGGCTTGCAGAACTGAGTTCACAGTTTGATTGTTTGCCGAATGGCGCACCTATTCCGGGTGCTTCTCGTGGCGGCCGATCTTCTTCTTCTGACAGACGAGATTCTCCTGCCAGGTCTGTTCCTCCTGCCAGGTCTCTTCGTGCAAGGTCCAGATCTCCCCCAGCCAACAATATAGCTACGCCTTCCAGGGTTCCTTTTTCTCACGTGCTTGGATATAGGCTGGACCAGCTTCAATTTATTCGGCTTATTTCCAGAAGAAATCCGAATCGGATTTTTGAGCTTCAAAGATACACTTTTCCTGCGAATAAACGAATTAAAGTACTTAATGGACTTGGCAACTTTTCGCCAGTGTCACGCCAAGAACAAATTGTATTGTCAACATACGATGGTGACGTCTTCGCAATATTGACGAGTAATGATACACTTGGTGGAATATATAGACACAATCCTCGCACAAGACATAACGGACGGGCAAAAATAAACATAGAAAGCGGCACGATTACCCCATTGGCCGCAGATGAAATCGCGGAAATTCCTGTAGGCTACCTTCGCCACATCTCAACTGATTTTAGAGTCGAGCATATAAACAACGGTGATGGGTAAGTTACTTTTTGAGTCACTATAGTAGCGTTTTTAAATATTAAAATTAAATATTAATTAATGTTAATATTACTAATTTATTCAATCCCATTTATATGAATCTAATGGAATGTTTTGAGATTTTGAAAATTCAGTCCTATTTGCTTGAATTATTCTTCATTCATCTTAATTTCATATGAATTTCATTCAATTCTCTCAAATTTTCTCAAATCCTTCGAAATTGGCTCAAATTTTACTAAACACAATTTATTTTTAATTCACTCTGAATGCTTCTTTGTCATCAGAAATACTTGAAATTTTTTTTGAATTCTTTGAAATTATCATTATTCCTTTTAAGTTAGATTGTCTTTTCTTTAATTTACTCAAATTCCAAATTTCCAATGCTAATTAAAAAATGATTTGAAATTTAAAAAGGTTCCAAGACATCAACAAATTGTACATTTTTCAAGCGTTTTGAAATAAAATTTCAAATTGTTTCTTAAGATTTTAGGAAGAAATAAAATTAATTTTTCATTTTGATAAATGAGATTTAAGGAAACATTTGAGAAGATTTTAAATCATTTCAAATGACTTCCTAAAATCACAAAAAATGTTGCCGAAGATTTTAGAGCAAACTTTCTCAATTTTTCAAGATTAAAATTTGTTTGAAACCATCTAAATCATTTTACAAGATTTTTGAAAGTTTTGAAATATACTAAAAATTGTTTAAAATTCCAAAAGCTATATATTAAAAGCGATTCCTAATCTCGCAAATTGACTTCTTTTAGATTATTCACGTATTTCGAACCTAAGCTGATTATATGTTTTCCAGCGCTACCTAAAAAGTTTTTATATTCTTCTGAAGGAAATCAAATTCACACGTGAAGAAAATTGCACGGAATCTTCTTTGAAATGTTTTAAGTTAAAAAAAAATGTATATACTCCTGTTAAACTTTTTCCAAGCTGAATTTCCGAAAGGTCGGTTTGAATTTTTCCAGAAATTCAGGAAAATTATATTCATATAACTGCAGAAACAAATGAAAATATAAAATTATCTTGCCCCCTGGTTGAGAAAAATGCAAGCGCGCGTAGCGCACACGTAATGATTCTAGTATATCTAGTATATCTAGAAAATGTCGCGTTCATTTTTCTCGAAAATCTGATTGGCTTTTCACTGCTTGAAGTTATTTTATCTCATAAATTGAAAAAGTTATGAAATTCAATCTCCACCCGATTTCCTTGAACAAAAAATTCATAGAAAACCTTGTGCGGATTTAGAAACATTTGTGCTTAATTAATGGCTCTCCTATTGCTGGCGTTCCTCGTGGCAGGTCCAGGTCTGTTGCTTCCAGATGCATGGCTCCACCTACCAGCCTTACTTCTTCTGACGGATCTGTATATGGACTTGACCAACTTCAGTTTATCCTGCTTACATCCGTTAAAAATCCGAACAGGGTATTCGAACTACGAAAATACACTTTTCCTGCAGATAAACGAATTTTATTACTCGAAGGTCCGAATGAATATGGGCTCCTTCCAAGGCACGAACACATTGTATTATCAACAGTTGCTGGTGACGTCTTTGCGATATTGGAAAGTAGTAACCATCTTGCAGGAATATATGCATATATTTATCGCACTGGCTCTAAATATCGGGTAAAAATAAACATGCAAAGTGGAAAGATGACCTCATTGACCACAGGTGAAAGGAGGGAAACTCCAGTAGACAGCCTTCGCCCCATATTGAATTATTTTAGAGTTCAGCATGTAAACCACAATTATCCACCTCATTCAATCAGTTAAAAAAATATAAAAATTAAAAAAAAGTTGTTGCTCCAAGCCCTTCTTAGAATATTACAAGTAACTTGTAATCACAAATGATAATGAAAAATCGATGTACTATATTGCCCAAGGCTTCGATCAGATTCCGATCTTGGCACTATTTGCAAGAATCTCATTATTATTCCCAAAATAGCTTCTATCAATTGAACTAAATTATATTTCTTGAACTGGATTGCAAAAAATGAGGATCGTTAATCCTATGATCTTTATCTTGACGGCGATACTAAGTTCTATTGGTAAAATAATACTTAACATATCTATAATTTTGAAAAAAATGTGGAACGTGCCGTGAATAACAAATTTTGCGTCTAACCAAACTTTTAAACGTGGTAAATTATTTATAGTGAATTATTCGGAATATTTATTAAGGCTGCAAAAAAGCCTTTATTCATTTAACTTTTTGAATTAATTATCCATTAAATTATTTCGGTTCAAGCTCTGTATACAAACCCATTATTTATTTGCTTTTAACCATTTTCAGAAACAATTTCGAGGTAAGTTTTCTAATCTCTCTTGATTTTCGAATATGTCCGAAGAAGACTTAATAGTTTCATTTAATAAATGATGGTGGAAGAAGTATAAGATTTTACAATGGACAGAATATTTTTCAGAAACAATGTCGAGGTAACTATTCTCATTTCTTTTGCTTTCCGAATAGGTAGATGCTCGCATGCTCCTGGCAGAAAAATTAGAGAAAAATAACCAGTCTTTCATGCACATAAAATCCATACGCATACCAGTTCAAAAATTTATTTCCAAATAGTTGATGTTACAGTAAAGTTCATAAAAAACTTCGATGAAATTTCTACAGAACTAGGTCAACCATCTAGAATCCTATTAAATCTTATTAGTACAAGACTTCTATCAAATTCTATGTTTCGGAATCTAGAATATCACAATAAAATTTGATATATTG
>JAABKJ010009901.1:0-11095 GCA_011634705.1 Andricus grossulariae
GATAACCCCGAAACGAGCTATTTACAAAAAACTGAACTCTGGACATTTACCCGTAAATTCAGGTCGAAATGGGTCACATTCGGCAGGTGCTAACTCGCGATCTATTGTATTTAGAAAAATGTTTGTTCTTTGAGATTACAGGTATTTACGTCTACTTTAATTCATCTGTTGGCCATTTTTAGATCTGACGATCAGGATCCGAGCTACAGAGAAACAAAGAAAAAACATGTGATTTTTGGTAAAAAATTGAAAAAAAAAATCGGGGTTCTTTGAAAGGCCGTAACTCCGAAACTATTCGTGGTAGAATACCTTTCTTTTTTTAATTTTACGTAGAATTTTACCTACTTCAATTCTGGTAAGGATACTTTTATCCCTAAAATGCACAGGAAAGCACCAATCCACTGCCATGTGATATTTTGCACCTTTTACCGAAAAAATTTCCGTGTTCCGGGACAAAATTCTGTTCACAAAACCTACCCCTTATTATGCACCTCCAAATGGAGTGTTTAAGAGAGAAAAAATGACTCCTTTAAAAATTACCGGATAAAAGTACCAGATGATTGGACTATGATGTTATAAGATATTTATTGGATACTGTTTTATGTTGCCATGGAAATACTTTTAAAAAAATCCCAATACACAATTTTTCCAAAAATTGTTTTCAAAATTTTAACCTTTAATTTTTTTAATATTGTTTTTTTTATATTTTTAAAATAATGCCAGTATCATATAATTACAACCTGAGATGAAGCGGTGATTAAAAAAATGTTTCAACAACTTTTGCTGTGATAAAAGTTTTATTTTTTTAATATACGAAAACCTCTGTAGAATATACAGTTCTCATTTTGGTACATAATTTCATGATAATTCTTTACTCAGCTTTTAAGCAAAAAGAAGCCTATTATATTTAAAATCTAGAAATTAAAAAAATAAGAATAAAAGTTGTTTTTTGAAAAACGCGCTACCACGATTTTTTAAATTGCATATCAAAAATATCCAAACATCATTCAAAGAGAAAATTCTGCAAAAAAAGTGCAAAATGTAAGAATGATATTTCGCAAAAGAACTTCTTGTAATACCTCTTTTAGGTTGTTTATTATTAATAATTATTAATTATCAATAATTATCGTTATATTCAGACTTCTAATATTTTGACTTCAGCTGTCTCATATCTTTGGTTTAACAATTTAAAAATTGGATTGATTAATAATTATAGGCAAAATCAATTATGCTGTAAATCACTATTTAAAAGATTCTGCCAATATTATTGGTTCGTTTTCAATAAAAATACTGCCAACAGTGAGCAAATACATGTACAATTCGTGAATCTTGCTATTTACTTTTTTTCCGCAGAGGACGCATAAGTGGGCATTAATCAAGTTACATAAAAAAATGTCAAGCAATTACGTTTTATGAACCGAAGTCGGATCAAAACGTTTTAAGATCTTTTTTTTGACTAAAAACTAAAAATTAAAATGTATTTGAAGAACTTTTTTATCACGTGAATTATTAAAAATTGTAGTTATATATTATTTAATTTTTTACAGATTAGAATGATATAAATATCGAATCCATTCACAGTTTTCATAATTTATTATGGGTGTACACAATTTTTTTCTCATTAAAAAATATTAATCCCTGAACAAAATATTCTACTATAAGACATCAAAATATTCTTTGGAATGCATTATCTGAAGGATAACAAGTCAAGACTCCTTAGAACACAAAATATAAATTTTTCATGTTATGACAAAGTCAAAAAACACCCTCAAAAACAGATTTTGAATTTGGAGGAAATAAAAAAGAAACACTTTTGAGATATCGCACAGCTGGATTAAAATATAGAAAAGACTGATTGGAAAAAGGCATGGGGCAAAATCTGACAAATCAACCTGTTTAAATTCTCATACTAATGAAAAGGTATTAGTTCTGGGTTTATTTATCGAAAATACTTTTAAAAAAATTAGGAATTCAATTTTCTGGCCTCATTATGAGAGATATGAAAAACATGTTTAAAAAAATTGCTCATCCCAAAAAGATATACAAATGCTATTGAAACAGTTTTTTGATAATATGCATAGTTTTTGTGTTAATAATGAAAAATGTTATTAAAAAAAATTCCATTGTCCAGAGAAACTATGTGAGATATGAAAAAAATGTTGAGAAAAAAATTGTTTACCTCAAAAGGTTCTACAAATTTACTCCTTTTAAAAAAATCAAGAATTTTATCCTCCGGCCAAACTGTGTAACATACAAAAAAAATCGAAAAAATAAATTGTCGTTTTTAAGAAGACCTACAAAATTATTTATTCTTTTTCTGACATCACTCACGGGTTTTCTTTTAAACATCAAAAATTTCTATTGAAAAATCGAAAATTGAACTTTTCAGCCAAACAACGTATCATATGAAACAAAAGTCTAAAGAATAGACCTAGGGAACAAATTGTTACTTTTAAAAAGTCCTACATATTCGGTTTTTTAACAGGAAAATCTTAAAACTAGAATGTTAATTATTACAGATATATTATAAAATTATTTAATGAATAAGAATTCTTATTTTATACAAAATTAATAATGAATTGATTACATAATTTATTAAAGAATCACATAAATACACTAGAAAAAATATACCCCGAAATATCTTTTCAAACTTACAGGAAATAAAAAAAAAGACAACAATGTTATAAATTGAACATAAATAAATTTATTATACGTAATTTATTTATTCTTGCTCTCGAATTTGAACAAAAATTTCAGGGAATTTTTATTTTTCTTCGACATGTTTAAAGTATCAACAAAAAATCAGCCAAATTTTCTTTATTTTTCTTATTTTTTAACCACAGATATCAAAAAAAGAAAAATTCCACTCAATAAATTTTATTTTTTATCTCAATTCTACATACGTCACTGTGAGCCATTACGTAAAAAATCGTATTAAAAGAAAAGCTTCCAGCATACAGGGTCTAAATAACCAAATTTTCCTAATTTTTCTTAATTTACTTTTTTTCAACCAGCGATATATGAAAAAAACGAAAATTATAACATAGCGATTTTTATTTTTTATCTAAATTCTATATATGCTAAGATCTTCAATTTGAGCTATCTTTGTAGAAAATGTGACTAAAATAAAAGCTTCGAGCAAAGGAATCTTCTCATCCCTGCATTTCCCAAACCCTGTCACGAAATTTTGAGGTTTCCTACGAAGCCCTGAAAAAATGTACAATCTCCTTGAAAGTAAAGGCTTCGACAGATTTGTAATATTTGCAAGTAAGCTTCTGTATATGCATTACACTGTGTACTACGTCAAGCGCGAAGCGCGAGATTCGACAGACGCTCGCCCTAGGCACGCTCAACTTGCGAGCGATGGAGATTTTTCAAACTTGTAGATTTTTTAGTTTTGAAGCTTTAAATTAATGAAATGATTTGTTCTAAAACCCATGACCTGAATTCCTTATTACGAAATCCTGAATCTTTCACTTCATTTTATTAGCAAATATGTGACAAATAATTCATGCTTTTGAAAGGTGAACAAAAATTGTATACGGTATTTTTTTCAAGGCTGGACCTGGCGAATTATGTAGATATGCTTAAGTTAACAAAAAAACTTAATTACTTCTTGTTTAATGTATTGCGTAGTACGAAGTATAACTTTATAACATTGGTTTTCGCTAATTTTTAAGTAGGCCTTTATTATTGAAACAAAGATTTATGAAATAAAAACATTTTAGGAGAACAGTTTCAACCTCTCCCATATGTAATGTACAAATATGTCATATACTTTATGAATATAAATGAGATAGCGACTACTATATATTCTCTAAAGATACATCAGAATATTTTGTTTCAAAATCATACATTGAACAATTTTCTCTGTATCTAGATATAATGAAGTTCGCCATTACTCTATTCTTAACATTGGCTATTATCCTTACTTCTGTCGGTATGTATAATTTTATACTTTTAGTTAAATAATATTAATTTTTATTTGTTTCCAATTGTATTATATTCAGGCTTGCCTTCCATTCAAAATTGTGCAATCTACAAGAACTCTTTTTCTCTCAATATATTGAATGTTAAGTTAATTCTACAAATTTGTAAACTGATTTAATTTTATAATTGTCGCAGTAATATGAATGGTTATATTTAAAATTCAAAATTTCGATTCAAATTTATAGAGCAGAATTGATTTGGATTCACTAAAAATATCTTTCCGTGTGGAAAAATGACCTGGCAGTCTGGTTACATGTCTGGCCCAGGTCTGGATTTATCTAGACTGTCTAGTCTGGAAGGTGTGACCTGTCCCAGGACTGGCGCTGATTTGCGAGCCAAGAACAAAAAAAGTTCTAAGTTCGATCAGACAATTTTTTTGACATATTTAAAAAAAAGTTTCAGGATGTATAAAATGAGAAATTCACACTATAAAAAAGAGACTTTTTTCTCGTCACCTTGACAGTCTGGTCCGGTCCAGATTTGGCGCTGATCAGCGAGCCAAGAACAAGCAAAATTCTAAGTTCGATCAGAAAATTTTTTTTGTGCATATATCGAAAATGTTACAGGGTGTCTAAGATGATAGAAAATAAGAAATTCACACCTGACCACTCAAAAACGTTACACAGCCAGAAAAAACGTTACACTTTTGGTCAGGCCCAGGACAGACCGTCTCGTCAGCGTCAAGACTGGAAACTAGACGGTATGGTCTGGGCCAGGTCAACGCCAGAACGTTTTTCTACACGGGCATAACAAGTTAGTTTTCAGGTATCGAAATGTGAGGATAAAAAAGACTTTTTTTAGTAACGCAAAAATTGAAGTTTTAACGAATGTTTGAAAAATACCGAAATTTTCAAGCAAAATAAAATTTCAATAAATTGTGCTCATAAAATTTGGATTTTAAAAGTATAATATTTTTATTCATTTTGTGGGTTTTATGACATCCTGCTTATAACACTATGATGTTAGGATCACACTTATAAAAGCCTGTGAAACGACTTACATTTAAAAAATCAGCCAAAGTAGGCGCCGCGCGCCTACAAAAAAGGGGTTTCGTAGCCTCCTAAGGCGTTAAATAAGCCGTTGAAACCTCCCCCCCACACCCCACACCCCTATTCCCCCTGAATTCCCCTATTTTCCCTCCCACCACTTCACCCCTTTCTCACACCCCTTCCCAAACTTCTTCCTCCTCTACTTCCACTTCTCCTCGCTTCCCCAGCTCACACTCTCTATCTTCTACATCCCTTCCCAACTCTTTGCCTAATCCATCTACCCCCCCCCCCGATTACCCATCACTTCCCCTGCTACCCCTCCTCTCATTTCCCCTATTTTTCTCTACTTCTCCCCACTTATTTCCTCTCATTTCACCAACTTCCCCTCCCCTCACCTCTCCTACTTCCCCCTCCCATCATTTCCCCTCATTTCCACCCGTAAGGATTTCTGCCCGGAGCTACGAAACCCTAAAAATAATATTATGATAAAAAAAATACAGCGAAAAGATGTTGTGATTTACACAAATGTTTACCGTTTTTAATTTCCACTAATTTTTTAAATAATCTTTATTCTTTAACAAATCTCAATTTTTTTTAACAATTGAAATTCCAAATAGCTCATTGAAGAGAAATAGAAAAAACGTATTTTTTAATAATTTTTCAACAAATTTGGATATTGTTATCTATCTTTTTGTTCTTTTCGGTTTTGATTAAAAATGCAACTGTTTCGTTGAAAATTATTCTGTTTTGATTGAGGATTCGACTGTTTCATTGAAAATTCTGGTTTTTTGGTTGAATTCAACTGCTTTTGAGATAAAATTACCATCTTTTTCATTGAAAATTCTTTTTTTCTTATTGAAAATTCAATTTTAGACCTTAAAATCTAGCTATCCATGTTTTTTTTTGATTGATATGTTTTATTTGAACATTCACATTCATGTATTTTGTTGGAAATTTGTCTTTTTTGGTAGACAATTAATCTTCTTGGTAGAAGAATTGGTTGAGGATTCAACTATTTTGTAGAAAATTCACCTTTTTTGGTTGAATTCCATTGTTTTTTATTAATTTATAATTTAATTAATTAATTCAGAGGATTATAACGAAAATGAAAAAAAACTCGATGAAATTCATAAAAATTCAAGGTGCATTTTAAAAATATTTCAGCGAATTGAAAACAATTCAAAAATATTTAAAACATTAATTGAATTCATTAAGATTGGAGTGCATTTAGAAACATTCAAGGGAATTCAAAAGAATTTGATGGAATTCTTAAGATATCAAGGTTAGATTAAAAGAATCGGGATAAAGTAAACAAAAGTAAAAAAGAATCAAGTTAATGTAAAAATATTTTCAAAATGAAAAAAAATTCCGTTGAATTAAAATAAATGGGAGTGAATAAAAATCTGACAAAATTCACAAGAATTTAAGGTGAACTTAAGAGTCTTCAGAATGAATTAAAAAGATCTAAAATCTAAAAATGATCCATTATATTCAGTGGACTTCAATGAAATTCCAAAAAATTTAGGGTGAATTCAAAATAATTTAAATATTTTCATTTAAAAAAGTAACTATAGTGACTTTTTCTTAAAGGAGTGATAAAATACCTGATAAAAGCTTACATCTTTTTTAAGTATATTATAGCTAAAAATACATTTTAAAGTAGTATAAGAATCTTTTTTACCCGTTGTAAATATTTAAATTTTATTCATTATGTAAAATATTTTCTTCACATTTTAGAAGAAATGCTTTGCATATTAGGCGTAAAAAAGTTTTTCAGCCTTAAATTTGTATTTTTTTTTTTTTAATCGAAAGCTGCAACTATGCAACGAGCCCATCTGTGCACGTGTAAATTTCGACGTTCATTCAATACCTATACTTAATTATCAATTATTATTAATAGGTTTTAGTTGGTAACGTGTAGCCCCCTTAAAATCTTCAAAAAATGAACACTTAGTGGTTTTCGAAACAATTTATTTATGATTTCAAACTAATTAATTTAACCCAGGTAAATTGAAAATAACTTATACCTATTTGAAAATCTATAAAGGCTGCTAATATTATTATGAATACGATTGAGGTAATTCAAAAATTTGTTTAACTACTTAAGTTCTTTGGACCCAATGATTCTTTGATCAACCTAATAACCCAGAGGATAATTTCCCAACAGCGCAAAAATACATAGGGGGGGGGGGGGCAAAATTGTCAGAAAATTGCGTTACGTAATTTATGCGCGAACCCTAAGTCGGGGATGGGATAAAATTTCTAATAACCTCGAAAGTCAATTCAGATCGGTGTCACTGGGAGGGTGGTATTTTGGGGCTTTTGGAACATGATCCTCTGTGATAATGATACACTACGGTGGTAGTTTTCTGGGACAGTTAGAACATGATTTCCTTGGTTATTAAGTTGATCAAAAAATCATTGGGACCAAAGAACTTGATTAATTTTCGAAAATATTGTTAATTTCCCTCAATCGTATTCATTATAATATTAGCAGCATTCAAGTATTTCCAAATAAGTATAAATTACTTTGAACTATACGTACGGTATGAACTCCATTGAATATACGTAAACGTGCACAGATGGGAGACTCCCAACAGTGTACGTGCGTAGTTGAGAGTCTTTCATCTGTTCACGTAAACTTGTAAGTTGAAAATCTGATCGTATCAATTAAGACATGCACAGTTGGGAGTGTACCATCGGTGCACGTGCATAGTTGATGGTGTATCATCGGTGCACGTGTACAATTGGCAGTATACCATCGGTGCACGTGCACGGTTGAGAGTGTACCATAGGCGCACGTGCACAATTAGGAGTATACCAATCTGATCGTATTATTCAAATTGTGTACAGTTGAGAGTATATTTTCTGTGCACGTGCACAGGTGGGAGTATCCGATCTGTGTACGTGGGCATGTCAGTTGAAAAATGTGATCGTATTTATCGAAACGTGCACAGTTGGGAGTATCCCATCCGTGCACGCCGACTTGTATGTTGGACACTTGATCGCTCAACGTGAGAAGTGCACAGTTGGTAAGGTACCATCTGTGCACGTCTTAATTTCAACATTCAGAGTTGGAAGTCTCCCTACTGTGCACGCCCGTGTTCTCAGCAGCCCATCTGTTCACAGATGGCTCGGTGCTCAGTTACACCACTGGCCCACAACGTGCACAGTTGTACCACCAGCCCTCGACGTGCACATTTGGGCACATGTAAAGTTACTCAGTGCATAGATGTACCCCTCCGATTGTCAACTATATTAAATCATGTTTCCCAATATTATTGTCCTTGTGAATTATATTTGAATTTAGCCATTTCTATTTCTTCTTACAGAGTTAGGATATTCAATCGTCACTCCTCATCGTCAAGAAAAATTTCCTTTCGGAAGTGCTTCCCCTGCCAGAGATGACAGGACCCTTGATTTATTTCCGAACAGATATGCTTCCCCTGTCAGACATGATAGGACCCTGGATTTATTTCCTAATGGACATGCTTCCCCAGCCAGAACTGATAAGACCCTTGATTTATTTCCTGACAGACGTACTTACCCTGCCAGAATTTATAGGACCCTTAATTTATTTCCTGACACACGTGCTTCCCCGGCCAGAAATGATAGGACCCTTGATTTATTTTCTGATAGACCTGCTTCTCGTACCAGAGATGATGATATTCTTCTTAAAGGTCATTTTTTAACGAAACAAGCAAATGGAAATTTTTGCGAATTACTCCCACCTTATCAATTGTACAGCCCAGGGAATGGATTCTACGTTGGAATAATTGACCAAAATCTTTGGCTTCGTGCTATATACGATCCGTATGGCGCACGGGTTAAAGTAAATGCAACTAACCTATATGATGTTAAGCCAATGTATCCTCAAGAATCTCGGCAATTCCTTGTCGACCGACCTCTTCATTCCATGGTTACTTTGAACCATCTTCACGGACCCAAAATTGGTCTTTAATGATGTCAATTAAGAAAAAGTTCACCAATTTCGTTTTGTGAATCGAAGTCTGATCAAAACGTTGTAATGTAATTTTCTGGCTAAAAACAAAAAATTATACTTTATTCTTAGTTATTTATTAGTTCAATAATAAACTTGCCTGCAATAGAAAAGTATCCAAAAATGGATTAGGGGAAGTGGGTCTGAAACGGCCAGTTTAGAATTGATAAGAAGATTACTTTTGAATATTAATTATGAGGTAACAAGAAATGATGTTATAGGGCACTTTTATATATTCTGAACATTGAAAACGTAAAAAGTCACAAATAAACCAATTAAATAAGTATACAATGTCGAGAAAAAATGGCCAGATTTTTGGCCGTCTTAACCACACGTGTAGGTAAAAGGGCCACCTAAAGTAAACAATTATAAACTTTCTTATTTGCTGATAAACTTTATTAGTAAAGTTGTTAAATGATTTCTGACAGTATTTTGTGTAGGAGGATAACTTTTTTGTATCAGAAATATGATATAATAACAACATTTTATCAAGTAAGAGTTTAACCTCATTCTTAGTACGCAATATTAATATCAATGCTTATGAGCGTCACAGATGTGCGCCGTGTGGTGGCGCATAGGAGTCGGCCGTTTTAAGGTGCTTCAAACGAGTAGGTTTGTAGAATAATACAAAATACGGCTACACGGATGAATTGTTTAATGTGATATTTTTATAACATAATCTAAAGGCTTACACGTGTGCATGTCTAGAGCCCTTTTTTCTAAAAATGGTCCTGCTTGTTGTTGTTTTTTTTGTTAATTGAAAATATGCTGAATTTTCTGCACTTAGAAACGGGCAACGCGCCACCGTTTCAAAGTGCGTTAAAATTAACAAAAAAAAAAAAAACAACAAGACCATTTTTAGAAAAAAGGGCTCTATTCATGCACATGTATAAGCTTTCAGATTATGTGGTAAAAATATTATATAAAACAATTCATCCCTGTGGACGTATTTTGTATTATTCTAAAAACCGACTCGTTAGAAGCACCTTAACCACACAACCCACTGGCAGTTTTAGACAAGTGGCAGTACTTTTATGTTTTGTTTATTTTTAATTAACATATTTATTAGATGACATTAGTTAAATACTGATATAACAGTTTAGTATGTGAAGTATAAATTACCATAAACCATATTATCGCACTGGCCATTTTAGACCCACATCCCGTATGCCCTTTATGATCTTGGATCTTAAAATTTGGGACAGCAATCTATACATATTAAATCATACAATATGGATGTTAATTTTTAAAATCCTAGATTATAACATACATTACTTTCCCAAATTAAAAAAATTTAAGATCATAAACAGTATAATGCATTTGTCTCAATATATTTCTCTAAAGCTTTACATATTTTTTAATGAATAAATATTTCAAATTGAAGGTAATTTTTAATTTCAATTAATTTACTTTTCACGTAAAGACAATTCAAATCATGCAGGCCGGTGGGTGACATGTTCAGAATTGGCTTGCTAATGAATATGTTTTTGAACGTAAAATAAAAGGAGAAATCCCATTTTTTCCTGAAATTTTCAGGAAAGATAGGGAATAATATATAGTCTATTAACATAAATTTCCTAGTTGGTATTTTAATTTTTTTCGCACGAACAAAAAAAATTATTTTTTTCAAAACCTTATCCTTTTTGCAATTTTTGAGATTCTAGGCTTTTCCCTGTCATATTTTCTCATGTTTTTTGCAATCTTTTGAAACCGATGGACAAACAAATAAAGAATGAAAAGTGATAAAGCTATTCTTATTTTACTTATTTATTTTTGTTGTTGTTGAAAAAGTAAAACACGAAATTTTCTCAAAACAGCTATCTTTTTTTGGCAAATTTTTAGGAGTGATAGGTGATATATATTTGAGATATAATATCTATTTTCATCCACTTTTTCATAATCTAGACATTTTAATCTGTCCTCTAAAAAAAACCTGTCGTAGCCATGATAAGTAATAACAGACCAATATCAGAACTATATTTATATTCGATTGAATCCGCTTCGAATATATATATACGGTTTCGGTTTCTACTCCTTTCGAATAGAACTGAAGGGCCTATGACAAATCCACCGAACGCGTCCTCGGGTTGCGGATAGAGGGTCCCTGTACCAAGGG
>JAABKJ010009902.1:0-11094 GCA_011634705.1 Andricus grossulariae
CTAGCCGACTATTGCTGGTCACTTCAACGCGATGAGCCACATGCACAACATAAAAGGCGATCTGGCACAAGATCCTTCGAACAAAAGCAAAAGAGATACCACAAAAGTCAAGAAGTGTTTTCAATTTTAGTACTGCAGTAATGTAATCATCAAAGTACTAAACTTCATTTGAGGATATCTCTGCAAAGAAAAATTATATCTTGAATTTTAAAAAATCTTTTAAAAGCTTCATAGTTGTACTTTTAGATGGCATGAGCCAACAAGAATGGCAACCCATTTTTTGCAGATCTGTGTAATGAATGATATGAAACTGCAAAAAAAAATTGAAAATTGAAAATGACCACCCTAGCCACTTCCCAAATGCGTTTCGTTCAGTGACTCAACGGTTGCTTTCAGGGGGGTTTTGAAGATACTTTTTGGGTTGAAAGTATATTTTAGAGTTTTTCACTGAGAAAATGTTGACGTATACTTGAAGGTGTGTACTTTTGGCATTGTTAATTATTACTGTGGGATTATTTGTATAGCTCAGATCCTTGGTAAGGAAAGTGGTATGATTATTTTCAACTCAAAATTTTGTTGTCAATTTTATTTGAAGGCAGTTAAGACGGGATTCTTTGGATGTAGCAGGGATACTTTTCGCTTTTCTTATTATTACTGTTGTAATAAATATATTTACTAGAGTTTTGGGAATGTACCGGTGTAATTATTTGCAAGTAAATATTGTTTTGTGCATTTTAGCTGAAAATAGCTACGATGGGGTTATTTAAATGTGCCAGAAGTATTTGTTTGAAGTAATAAATAATACTGTGGGGTTGATGGTATGCAATAGTTTTTGGGAGGTAGCTAGCTTGATTATCGAAAATTTTGATTTTTGAGTTTTTCTTTCGAAAAAAAATGGTAGATCTTGAAAAAGGTCGGGCGATCCTGGGTCACGTTGCACCTGTGGATTGTGGAGACCCCTGAACTAGAGTCATGGAAAGGTATCTGAATTTACTATTTTGAATTTGAATTTTTTGTTGCTGTTTTAGTTCAAGGCAGCTGAGACGGGGTTCATTAGTTTTCCTAGGGAAAATTCTTGTGGGTTGCTGAATTTTCAACAAAATTATTAAATTTTCAACCGAAAAATTAAACTTTCAACCAAATAAGATAAATTATACGTCAAAAATATAATAGTAGACTTTTCAACCAGTAAGAATTAGTGTCCAACCAAAAATAATTAGGCTTTCAACAACAACAAAAAAAACGAATATTTAACTCTGTAAATTAATTTTTTTCTTTCGAAAATTGTTTCTTCAGATTTACATAGTTCAAGTATTCCTCCAAACCTAATGACTTTTTTGTTTAAAAGAAAAGTAAGAATTTTCTTTGAAAGCTCGGATTTAAAATTTCAATGTGCATGTGACGGTCATGACTAGGGTAACTAACACTCAACAGTAGCTGCTCATGAAAATTCATGAAAGATAATTTATCTCGTGAATCGGATCATTCTAATGCGCAACTTGCTAATTGAATAAACAATTCGAAATTAGTGTAAAAGAATTGCATATAATCTTGATCAAATTCAGGGATCAAATTGATCAACTGGCGCCTACTATATGTGGCTATAAATAGTATGTAAATAAACATAAAATAATTCTTATGATAATATTGGATGACATACCAATATATGGTTGTGTACTATAAGCCAAATGTAATTCTCTATTTCTTGTTGCAGAATTAGGTTCACAGTTCGATTGTTTGCCGAATGGCGACCCTATTTCTAATTTCTCTCGTTGTGAACCTTCTTTTTTGCCCGACATACATTCTCATGAAAGGACCGCACCTCTTGTAAGAACTCATTTCCCAGAAACGACTCTTCCTGTTGCTGGACCTAATTCTTCTGCCGGTTCCCCTCCTCCTGCCGAGCCCATTCATCGTGTCAGATCCAAGTCCCCTCCTGCCTGGCCACCCTTTTCTGCCATACTTGGATTCAATATTGAAGAACTTCCATTTATACGTCTTACTCCCCACAACAGTCCGCACCGGATATTCAAACTTCAAAGATACACTTTTCCTCCCGATAAGCCAATTCAATTAAAAACATCAAATGGTGCCCTTAGGCCCATGCCAACCAAAGAACAAATTGTATTAACAGCGTCCAATGGTGACATCTTTGCAATATTAGAGAAAAAATTAAACAGACAAACGATTTTCCGTGGAATTTATACAAATGTTAATTTCACGGGAAAACGGGCAAAAATAAACATGTACAGCGGCTCGGTTGAAGAATTGACCCCAGCAGAAGTCGCTGAAACTCCATTAAGCACCCATAACCCCATCCCTAAATGTTTTAGACTATTTCGTGTGTAAACCATAATTTCTCACACCGGTCATTCAATTTGAAAAAATCGGCACATCTGCACAAAAAAATAGTATAACGTGTCCTCAGATACCAGTTAATTACATCGCACATTAGCAAAACATAACTAAAATTGAGAATTATATTTTATTATTATATAAAACAGTTCCCACATTTTTGGCATGGATGTTCTGTTTTCTTAAATTTATGAACATTTTGTTTCTTCAAATTGAGAAACCACTTGTGTCAAAATTTAGAAAATCGGTATAAATAAATTTGCAAAAGTTTCCTAATAGTGAAAATTTCATTTGGCTGAAGCTCCTTCCGCTTTAACGTATGCATTGGCATCACTTGTCTCGCGCTTTCCGAAATTCTCTATATTACGAATATGTTGAACTCCATGATATTGAATATATGTGGTGTTAACTTATGTACCTCGGACTGGGGCTGCTAATTCAGATATTGCAAAATATAGTATCAATTTGATTCTTTATCATTATTTTATTTCATTTTCCCTACACTGTTAGAAATGTTCGAAAAATTCCAACAAAAGCATTTATATGTACGGAATTAGATTGCTGAAAACGAAATTCAGTAACTTTTATAGCTAATTTACAAAATTTCACTAAAATTCCAGATAGTAACAGAAATATAAGTTTATATGAACAAAAAAAGTGCGCAGTTAGCAACTGCGCATTCCTCGTTTCTCGATGGCATTCGAAGCGAACAAAGCATGGTGGTTGTGGTCATAAGCGGCAATAAAGCTCAAAAGGTTACATTGAATTACAAGGATGCAGTGGTGGAAGGGGGAGAGGGGTTGCGCTCGAACGGGTCTTACATAACCCTTTCCTCACAATCTGTCTCTTTAGCCAACCAAACTCAGGTGGTGGCTGGCAAGTGCAGCAGGTCAGTAGAGCAGCTGCGAGGGCTGCGAAATCGGCAACTACAATCCCGACAAGCATAAGACAGCCCAGCAGCCGGCGAACAGGGAGTCGTCGGGGTTCCCAGGTAAACTGGAAGACCCGTCTGTGGTCCTTCAAGCTTGAAGGAATTCAACCCTTCACTAAGGACAGCGTCCTGGCGAAAGATCAGGCACGACAGGCCTGAGGAAGAAGATACAGCGGGAGGTATCAAGCACTTCTTAGTTGTTAAAATTCCTGAGTCCCAGGCGAGGGCTTTTACCGTCCTCAAGAACAGGCGGTGAGGGGTCCTCCAAAGAGCCAATTTCCTGGAGTAAGCGCGGATAAATCACTTGGAAATCACTGTCTTGAATTAAGGCATGCCCTAATCTGTGATAATACCCTTGAAAGCTCCTCAAAAGTTAGAGCCGAAGTTCCGATCACTTTTCTAAGATGATGCTTGATAGGTATGACGGCGGTCTTCCATAATCCACCAAAATGTGGGGCTGATGGAGAGACGAAGAGCCAAGTTGTTTGGTCCATGGTCAGAGCATCAGCGATGCCGTGCGAAGTACTTGACTTCTCCGCTCAGCATCGGCCCCGACGAAATGTGTACCCTGGTTACTTGTAAGAGGGGAACAAATGCCCCGTTTTGAGGTCAGACTTCGAGAGGCAGTTAGAAAAGACAGAGAAGTCGTATCAGACACTGCTTCCATATGTACAGCACGAGTAGACGTGCAAACAAAAACCGCAATGTAGCCTTTATACGATTTTTGCCCTCGTCCTGAGGCTGCTCGTATTTTTCTTGGATCAGCAAAATCCACGTCACTGTGGAGAAAGGCCCGAGTGCGCTGCACGCGATTAGAAGAAAGATTTCCCATGAGCTTCATGGCGGTGGCTGTGGCGGCACGATGACGAATACATACCACACATCGTAGTATGCGAGACTTTACAGCCTGGCGACATCACAGAATCCAAAATTGATGTCTAAGGGTGGCGAGTGTGAGCTGGGTACCCCCAAGAAGGGTACGCCGGTGGCAATTGTGGACGAGAAGATGAGTGAACGAAGACGTCGATGGCAATATATATGCATCTAAGAAAGGGTTAAGCTTGATTAGTGCGTCACATTTTGACAACTTCTTTTTTTATCTAATGGATGACAGCAAGACGTTCCAGGTCAGTATAGACTTCTACATTTGGATCAAAGCTGGACCAAGGAAAATCGATCTCTGAAGGACGATCTGAATCAACACACCAAAGCGAATGAGCGTGGGGCTGCCTGGCAGAGAGACCTCGAGTAGCGCAGTCCGCGGGATTATCGATCCCAGGTATCTGATGCCAATAAGCATCTGGAAGAGACGTCTGAATATATGATACACGATTAGCCACAAACGTATACCAACTGCAAGGCAACATCTCAACCATGCAATTACATTCTGGCTATCAGTCCAGAGATGCACCTTCATATCCGGCACGCAAAATCTGAGGTTTTCTCAAACGACTTAGCTTGGCGACAAGAAATTAGGGTAGACACTGGTAGGTGAAAATCTTTCATGGTTTCAGGGAATGATTGAGGACGAATTAAAGCTACGGAATCTGATCAATCTAAAGGATTTAAAATCCAAATCTAAATGATTTTAATTTGTTTCAAAGGTATGTACTTTGTCTATCCTAACCTAACAGTGACACGTCACGGCTAGATCAATCGAAGTGAAGCTTATCCATTCCCTTTCAACCCATTTTCATTTGGGAGCTCAAGAATGATAGCTTTATCGCTAAAAAATCGATTTAGCCATAGTGACACTAACGAGGATAGGGAAGCAAATTTATTATTAATTGTAGATGTTCTCGATAACGCTCGTGAATTAGTTTTGATTTTCCACCCATTTTCAATTCGGGGCTCATGCAGGCTGGTTCAGGATTAATCAAGAAGAATCTGATCTAACTTGAGTAACACAGGAGCGCAAAATCTAAAGCCTTGCCACACAGACCAGACTAGGTGGGTCTTATATTTTCGGGGTCGCTGAATTCGAATCCGTTGTCAGGGTCAGTTCAAGGTCAAGCTTACAAAATGTATCGCTAACCAATTAATTCAGGGTACCTATAGGTTTTCCGGGTCGCTGAATTCAAATCCGTTGTCCGTTTGTTTTGACCTTGAATTGACCTTGACGCTGACCTGATGGGGTCAAACGAACAACGGATTAGAATTCACCGACCCCGAAAACCTATAGGTATCCTGACTTAATTGGGTGGCGATTAATTTTGTAAGGTTGACCATGAACTGATCCTTACCCTGATCTGATGGTATCAAACGGACAACGGATTCGAATTCAGCGACCCCGAAAATATAAGACCCACCTAGTCTGGTCCGAGTTGCAAGGGTTTAGATTTTGTGGTCCTGTGTAATCAACGAGTTTGATAATAGGAATTGCAAGAATCCTAGGAATTAGCCAAATTCCCAGGATAGATTTTTGAGATTCCTTCATTCAAATTCATAAGGGCACAAAAAGGTAGATGGATATTTTGATTATCCAGTGAATAATTTGCAAACGGTTACCAAAGCCTAAAAGAAACATTTGAATAATAAAAGGATTGAGCTAGGTAAATGAGACGCGATGACGTGTCAGATTTTGCACAACCATTTGCACGAAATTAAGTTTCATTTTTTCGTAAAGTGATAGTAAGTTGAAAACCCTCAGTCTTCCCAAAAAGGGAAGAAAAGAAAATAATTAGGAGGGTCGATACGCGATATGACTAAGCAATTTTTAGTCTAGGTACGTCTTGTAAATGGAAAGTAGGGCTTGATTCACGCTCCAAATATATATAAAGAAAAAATAAAGCGGAATAAATAAGCGATCAAGTTCAAATCAGTCAGACTAAAATAAAAGGGAATAGATTTTTCATTATTGAGAGTATTTTGCATTTCAAATATCGCTTTTGTGGACCCACTTCCTTAAATAGTAGATATTAAATAAGATAAAGAAAAATCGGGATAAACGATGAAGAAATTCCAAATAAGTGACACAGTGGACCTTGGATCCAAACATAACTATATATATAAAGAATTTTAATTGAAGAATTATTTTAAAATTCAAGGACTAAAACAGAAAAAAGCGAAATTCGAGTCAACCTACAATGGGACCCCGAGATAATTGATAGAGTCTCTTTTTGTATTGCTGTTAATAATAATATAATTCGTTTCAGATTTATCATCGTTGCAGGATTGGTACCGACGTGTATACTCGGCACCAATTTCCTGACCAGGATAAATTAGAAATCGAACAATCTAAAAAAAAAAACATGATTAGTTTTCATGAGTAGAAAAGTCGAAACAACACTTTTAAAGATCTAAACAAAATCTTAAGGGGCAAAAGTGAATTTGTCTTTGGATCCAGGCATCAAAGTGAAGTCTTGTTAATAAATGCTCATAGGGAAGCAATTGATGTTCTCAAATAAATTTCAATAGTTTTACAATATGAAGGGTAAGACGGGCGAAAAGCTGAGACCCTCAGAGCCCTAACTTTGAAATAGATCATTGCTTGATGGGCATAACCTTCGATTCAGGGCAAATAAGAGATGAACAAACGACACCTTGATGTGAGACGGTTCTCAAATAAAGAACAGCAGCATACGCGGCCTTAGAAGCGTCCGCGAAGCCGTGAAGTTCGACCAACCGAAAACCATTGGAATGACCCAACCAACAAGGAATCCTGATTGTATCTAGATGCCGAAAATTCTCAAAGAGGCGAATCCATCGTTGAAAGATTTCTTCTAGGAGTAGATCGTCCCATCCAATTTTGATAAACCAGAGGTTCTGCATAAGAATGTTAAAGACTATTAACCCTGGTGATATCAATCCGAGAGGATCAAACAATTTCGATATGTCCAATAAGACCATTTGCGTAAGGGAAATCCGCCCGATTGTATCAGATTGACAAGTTCCTGCTGCAATGTTAAAGCTGATTCCACGTCGTCAGCTCTTGCCAAAACACCGTCAATATAGATATGACTAGGAAGGATGGGGGCGGCGTTAGGCCACCAACGTCCTTCGTCTGTGATAACTTGCTGTATGGTGCGTAACGCCAAATAAGGCGATGAGGATAGTCCAAATGTAACGGTGGTCATCCAATACTCTCGAATTGGCTCATTTGTGGGGTCGAACCTTTACAAAATGCGTTGGTAGTCTTGATTGTCAGGATGAATTTTGATTTCAAGAATCATCTTTTTAATGTCAGATAAAAAAACTACGGCAAACATTTGCCATCGAAGTAAGATGTCCGAAAACTCTGAATGCCATTTCGGTCCAGTATGTTCGTAGTCGTCGAGAGATGAGCCAGTCGAAGTTCGATGCGAGCCATCAAAAACTACTCTGAGTTTTGTGGTAGTACTTGTTTCCTTAAACACACCGTGATGACGTAGATATACCAGGGGTACATTTGGAGACAATGTTGAATCTGCTAATTGCATGTGACCTAGATAGAGATAGTCAGACATAAACTCAGCGCAGGCAGCGCGAAGATCCGGATTCTTGAGTAGTCGACGTTCCAACATAAGAAAGAGTATTTCAGCTTGAGCTCCGGAGTCTCCTAGTTCGCTGATAGGTTCTTTGAGGGGTAGGCGAACAATGTAGCGTCCATCAGAATCACGAAGACGCGTTGTCTCATATCCTTGTTCACAAAACTGATCTGCTGCAGTCAGTAATGCAGATGCATGTAGAGCTACCTTCTCTTGTTCCCAGAAGTGTTGAAGTTAAATAAATAAGGCGTCCTCGATTGCACATGACATGCTGATAACTGTTTTGGATTGAAACTTTTAACCTTGACCGTCTTCGATTATCACTTTACTTGTTGAGCCAATAGGTCGTCCTGTAAGAATCCAACCCATCGTTCTGTCCTGTGCAACCACTCTGTTGTCTGGTCGAGAAATTAAGCTTGGCCGTATGCTGAGTGCATAGATTTCAGCTCTAAGTAAGAGATGGATAGCTGAGTTCGCACTAGGTTTCGGTTCAGCAAGTTCAAGCCCATTTAATTCAGTCCAGGGTTGAGGGGCGACTCGATGTGACGTTGTTTAAGTGTTGATACGAGGTATAACCAGAGCCTCTGTTTCCAGAGTCAAGCGGGAAGGCAATCGCGATAAGATGAGAAGATTGACTTTGACTTTGACATACTTAGAAGCTTCAACGCCACAGATGTGGAGAGATGCGAACCGGCGAGGCAATCGAAGACGCTGTGTGAGAATTTCTGAAATACAATTACCCTCCGAGCATGGATCTATCATACAACGTATCTGGGCAGAGCGTCCATCCTTGCTCTTAACAACTACAAGTGCTGTTGCGAGTAGGCTTGGACCTGAGGCACCTGAGATCCTTGAATTGTTGAGCGTGGAAGATCCTGACGGAGAAACCTGTTTGGATTCAGTTCCTGGTGATGATGCTAGGTCGTGAATGAAGGTATGATGGCGACCATGACAGGTACGACACACCTTATTGGGGCGACAGTCAGTACAGACAGTTTATATGGAGAGTACCTCTTGATGCTTCTCCTGAAATTGAACCCATTTCTTATCCAGATTCTGCATACGACCGTTGCATGCTCCACGTGCAAGATTAGCAGTACCTAATTTTTGAAAATTTGCATAAGCCCGTGAAACAATACAGCTCAATTTGATTTTTTTGTCGATCAGTTCGTCAATTTCCTCTTCAGTCATTTTGAATGGTAAGTTCTGAGTGATTCGAAGAAAATATCACAAACAAGGAGAACCAATAATATTCAAGTCGGAGAGGCTTAAATATGCAAACTGGTAACCAGTGTGCAAACATTGACAGGCGTAGCAATGAAATAAATAATTTTAAATTAAAATTAAAATATAGAATGACAAATACTTCATGTTTGATAAATAGCAGGAGAACAAAATCGTAAATACTCCATACTAGCTCAATTAGAATACGAGCAATGAAATATAATTCACTAGGATATCGAAATGAGATTTAATCAATTGTAAGACATACGAGAATATCGACCATAAATATTAAAAAAGAAACGAACTCACAGATATCGCTGTCGTAAAATGTTGACAACTTCTTGAAGTTTACCTGAGAAGATGAACAAAGCCTGAATAATTCGACAGACCCTGCTGTAATATAGAATGAGGATCGTCAAACATAAGGATGAATTCCTTTCTTCTATTTATAGGTGCGGTGAAACGGTGAGACGATTACGATGGCAGTGACTCGTGACTAAGATCCACGTGCGATAACGAAGATAACGAGTTTCTCGATGAACTTCTTACCGTTTGTATACACGTTATCAACACACATTAGCTCATGCCGATAGGCACTGGAATGTACGGTTCACGTTAATCCCTTTAACGAATCTAAATTTGGATACTTTTATCAAGCGAAAGTTTTGTAGTTATAATCACAAGCTCGATTACGAGTAGCTCAAATATGTTTACTGCAATTTTGCAACGTCGAAATGCGATTGTGTTCATTTCAAAATGCACTTTACTTTTATATTCCAGGTGTATTCATTCTTTGCACTTAAAGCTGCACTTGTTTCACATTGAAGACGCGTAAGGCTTTTTTAAAAACTTGACACGATCGTTTTTCAGCGTTTTCATACCGACTTTTTAGTATAAATATCCGGCTCGAAGGACCAGTGTTTCAGATTAGATTCAAACATAATGATGATCGCGCAAGGAAACGCCGGGAAATCAGCACGTACTCAGAATTTGTATATGGTGATACGGAAATTCGAAACAATAATTAGGCCTAACATATTAATTATTTAAAATAATAAACAATAATTATTTCATAGCCTAATCACAAGTATAGTCATACAAACTTGATCATTTTCAATTATTGATTCACACATCAAGCACTTCTAACGTTTAAAAATTGAGCACGTTTTATTGAAATAAATATTACGATGTGATAAATTCAAATTCATATCCGACAAAAATGAAAAAAATTTAACTTTTAGATAGCTGAGTGTATTAAGGCGACCGGACAAAATTACAGCAACATCATATGAAGTTACATCAAATGTTCGATACCCAACGTATGTACAAGATTGACGACAATTCATTCTTTCATTTTTTTGTACACAAAAACTTTTTTTTTATATTTTTAATTACCTGCAAATTCTATATATTAGACTTTTATCTAATAAAAAATAATTATATTATTTAATTATTAATTATTTTTTATCAAAAAATACGATCTGTCTAGAAACTAGCCGATCCGAGCGTTACATCCCAGTCTAGCCACTGCGCAGTGAGCCCGTGTCGCTCCAGTGTCGACTCAAAGCGGACTAGTCAGAAACGGTACGGCGCCACGAAATTTTTTCGCGCGGGCTGTAAGTTCTCGCGCTGCGCGCTAGGTCTTTGTACTTCCCCCACATTTGTGCACAGAATTTTAAACTAAAGGTCAAAGCATCGACAACTGTAATTTAGCGATTGTGAATTCTCCTTTGTTAAAGCTTTAACGAAAGGGAATTCACAATCACCAAATTACAGTTGACGATGCTTTGACCTATAATTCAAAGAAGTCTGTGCACAAATGCTTGGGAAGTACAAAGATCGAGCGCGCAACGCAAAATAAATATATCTTCGAGCGCGAAGCCCAAGAACATACAAAAGGTCAAATTTTACACAAATCTAATACCTTTTCTGATAAGAATGTAAAAATATATTTTTTCAGTTTTTGAAATCTACGTGACAAATTAATAGTTTGTTTAAAGAAACAGGCATTATCTAAAATATGATCTTGGATCAATTTTACACTGAGAAAAAAATCTGCTTCTCCCAACACGATGCGTCGTGTTGAAAGTTTTCGTTTTGCCGTAACACGACAATCGT
>JAABKJ010009903.1:0-11094 GCA_011634705.1 Andricus grossulariae
ATTAGAGGATTTAACTTTGGTCGATAATGTAGATTTCCATTATTCACAGTATGTGTGATTGGATTTCTCAATGGATCAACAATTACTATCTCCGATGATAATACAGATTCCTATTTAAAAATATTGATTGTGTAACAACTTGCTAAAATTATCGTATATCAGAAAAACAGTATCTCTCTCTCTGATCTCTCTGTAGCTCAATTGGTTAGAGCACCTGACCGGAGATCAGTTGATCTGGTGTTCGAATCCCAGTGGAGCGAGAGGAGAGAGATCCTTTCTTTCTGAATTTCTTTCTGAATAAATTTGAATTCATTTTTAATACTAAAAAAAATTTTATGACACTATTTTGACACTTTTTTTTAAATTTTGGACACTATTTACATTATTTTTGATCTCGAAAGTGAGTTCGAGGCCTGAATATGGGAAAATGTTGGAAACAACTAAGTGCACCGAGATCTAACTTGATGAAGGTGTCCAGATTCAGTGTACTGCCTTGAGATTAAACACGGGTGTGGTACAATACGCCTGTTGGGTAGCTACAACAGCGCCACCAATTTGGAACTATTGGGAAGAAATTTGAATTTGAATTCAATATTAACAAAAAATCTTACACTTAATCATTAATTGTAGACCTTAGTATAATATTTTGGATTAAAATGATTTGATATTCACTGCTCTTTTTCATTAACATTGCTCTGAGGACTTTGAGATAGCCAATAGTTTGCGTGCTAGATGGCGCTGATGTAAAGGTCAAAGAAGTATCCTACTAATGAAATCTATAAATTTTCAGGTGATTTTATTAGGAATCTCGTAGCTCTAGAAAGCGGAGGAAGTGGAGGCGTGGTGTGGCGAATTCGAGCTAGTGACACGAAGCTGGTGTGTGCAGTGGGTAGTCGTAATGGTACAGAGGAAACCAAACTTCTCGTGCTGGACTTCGATGTAGAAGTGAAATAGTGTACCTCAACATTGGTGAGACAGCTACGCTACGTGACTTCTGTAAATAATTTAATTAGGTAGCGTAACCAATCTACTGTACAATGTTTCATGTATTAAGTGGTGTGATTGTGATAAGACTGCACATGGGAAATCCGGAGAAGCAAGGTAAAAGCGACAACAAGTGTCGTCTGATCTCCCAGTCTTTCGACCGGAGATAAATCATTAATTTTTCTTGATCGTTGGATGTACCTAGCGCAGTGTACAAACTATGAGACTCAAAAGACTCGAAGCTAACTATGATGAATACGGAGCTTACAAAATTACTATTGTTATATCGCTGTAAAACGATGGTGCAACGATATCTTTGGTGATGGACATCATGATGGCTCAGAGCTTTGCCGGATGCTGTGACAATGCCGATGGTGGCGACATCACTCACCTGGAGAATAATACAACTCCAGACATTTATAACAAGAGTTAGGGGCCATCCATAAATTAGGTGACACTTTTTTTTTTTTGTACATTTTTTATCCCCTACCCTCCCCCATGTAACAAGTCGTAACACAGGGGTTTGGACCCCCAGCTAATATTACGTAATTTTTCCAAATATTTTCAGCCATCTCTTACTGCATACAATTTAGTTACTTACTACCCGAGAGACCCCAATTACCAAATAATTAGAAGATATTAAAATGACAGGAAAGAATTAAAATATTTAAAGAAAATTTCATTACAAAAAATTTAAAGAATTAAAAAAATAGGGAGGCTGTATCATCTAGTAGAGAAATATTAATCAAATGCTTAAGTTGTTACAATTCTTTTAAATTAATAGCACTCATCTTCAATTGTCTAATATTGATTATGGTCTTTTCTAGATTTTTCGGCAAGATAAACGTGACGTAAAATAACCTAAACATTTTGAAGAACTACTGCAATCATAATAAACGTTAATAAAATGTAATATTAAACGAGATTGTACAATTTTATCAAATCGCTTTAGGTTTATATTTTTAATAAACAATTTAGAAGATCGAAACCCTTTACTAAAGGTTTTAGATATCTTTATTTCCTGATTAATCTGTCATAAAATCTAGAAAAGTATATCACTAAATATTAGGGTGTATTTAGTACATTTTGCAAAGCCTGATAAAATTAAAAAAGGTAGAATGATTTTGTGGGTAGCAGTAATTTCAAAATTTGTGAAAAAAACTTATGGATATTTTTTTTTCAATATTCTAAAATCCTTTAAATTCTTTAAAATATTTAGAATTACCTTAAAATATCTTGAAATCCCTCAATTCTTGTGAATAAATTCTTTGAAATTTGATTGAAATAGTATAAAATCCCTTGAAATCTCGTGAATTTACATAAAATATAATACCCTCGAATATTTTCAATGCTTTGAAATCTTTTAATATCCCTGAAAAATTTTTCAAGCTTTTGAAAATTCTTTGGGATCTTTTAAAGTACCCTAATATCTTTCAAATTCTTTGAAATTTCTTAAAATCTATTGAAATATATTAAGGTATTTTAAAATATTACTCCAATTTTTAACAGTTTTCAATAATTTGAAGGGAATTTAAAGGAGTTTTGAGATTTTAGAGTATTTCCCAAAATTCTAAAGGATATTCAAGAGATTTCAAAAGTTTCAAGGGATTTGAAATATTTTATGCTTGTGGTTTTAATTCCAAGGAATTTTCAAGAGCTTTAAACATTTCCAAGGGATATCAAAGGTTTTTGTTTGATATTTCTTGAGATTCTTTTTTTAAATTTTTTTAATCTCTTGAAACTTCCTTGGAATCCTTTAAAATACCTTCAAATATTTTGAATCCTTTGAAATCTTTTGAAATTTTTTGAAATCCCTTCAATTTATTTAAAGCTCTTGAAAATTCCTTGGGTTCCTTTAAAATACCCTAAAATCTTTCAAATCCTTTGAAATTTCTTGAAATCTTGTGAAAGTTCCTGGAATCTTTTAAAATAACCTAAAATTTTTTTTTTAATTTCGGGAAATATCTTGAAATATTGAAAATCATTTCAAATATTTAAAATCCCTTCAAATTCCTTGAAATCTGTTGAAATTCTTTGGAATCTTTTAAAATATTCTAAAATCGCTCTTTAAAATCATTTAAAAAAATTTAAATCTCTAGACATACTTTGAAATATTGAAAATCTATTCAAATCTTTGAAGTACTTGAAAATCCCTCAATTTTTCTGAATAGATTCTTTGAAAATTCATTGACATCATACAAAATCCCTTGAAATTCCGTAAAGTGACATGAAATCCTTTAAAATACCCTGAAATATTTCCAATTCTTTGAAGACTTTCAAACTCCCTTCAGATTTTTAAAAGCTCTTGAAAACTCCTTTGAATCATTTAAAATACCTTAAAATCTTCTAAATTCTTTGAAAATTCTTGAAATCTTTTATCCTAAAATATTTAAAATTCTTTAAAGTCTTTCAAATTTTTCAAAATCTCTGGAAATACTTTGAAATATTGAAAATCATTTCAAATCTTTGAAATACTTTGAAATCCCTCAATTCTTGTGAATAAATCTTTGAAATTTCATTGAAATATTATGAATTCCCATGAAGTTACATGAAATCTTATAATAATTCTTGAAATTCCTTTAAATCCCTGTTAATATTTTAAAATAGCATAATACCTGATAGATCATAAAATCTTGATTTGCTTTTTAGTCACTTCAAAAAATCCTTCGAATTTTCTTGAAATTTTTTAAATCCTTTGAAATCTTTTAAATTCCCTTGAAATTTGTTAAAGCTCTTGAAAATTCCTTGGAATCTTTTAAAATATCTTAAAATCTCATCAAATTCTTGAAATCTATTGAAATTCCTGGGTATCTTTTAAAATATCTTTAAACCTTTAAAATTGAATATCTTCTTTTTTTTAATGAAAATCTTTGTAAATACACTGAAATATTTGAAAATGATTTGAAATTTAATTAAAATGTTAGAAAATCCCTTGAAATCAATCAATTCTGATATTCCTTACAATCCCTTGAAATTGTTGAAGCTCTATAAAATCCTGAAAAATTAATTGAAATACCTTATTAAGAGCCTTAAAAATCCTTGAAAATTACTGTAATTGATAGCTTATCAAATCCAGAGCAATCCGTTGCAATTCCTTTAAAAACCCTTTAAAATATTTGTAAATCTTCTGAAATCCCTTTTAAATATTATCAAATATCTTAGATTAACCCAATAAAAAAATAAAATAAATAATTTAATTATACCGATATGAAGTCCTTATAACATTATTACAATCTTTTGTTGTAACATTACTCAACTTTAACGTTATATACATTTTGGATACATAAATTTCCTATAATGTTGATTTGTTAAAAATATTACGGAACAGTATCTATCCTCCCCCCTCCCCGCCCCTCCAAAAAAGCTAGTACGTAATTTATGGATGGCCCCCTAAAAGCATGGACAACTTTTTGTTTAATTTTGGTGAGATAACCGGAATGGAATCTTACATATTGAATCATATTTATGAAATGAGACATGGCTTTCGGAAAAAAAAGGCCAGAACCAAAGAAGAAGAATTAATTTTATGCAATGCAAGGTGACTGGTGTCGTCCAATCGTGTCACAGCCGCTCGCAAAGCTCTAAATTCACGGGCCTGTCACAAGGTTTATGCGGGCAATTTATTAATTCAATTTAATTAGAAATCCTAATTTATTAATGGGAGAGACTCGCGATAAAAGTTCTTAGTAGTAAAGTTAGTTTTCCAGTAGAGAAAATGCTTTAAGTAACCCATTCGAAAAGTATTGATAGTACTGTAAAGTTACAATTAAAAGTAGACGATCCAAGGTGGTGAATGGGGCATTATTTGATCCCAGTCGGCAATAATTCAGCTGTTATCTTTAGTAATAAATTAATATTTATTTCGTTTAATTCGGTACGCGATGCTTCACCGACACCAAATTATAGACTTAATTGCGTCTCCGAAATGAAAATGCGAAAGCTCTGAACTGATTTACTGATCTGATTTCAAATCTTTTATGGTAATTTTTTCATTTTTAGTCCCGAGATGCCACTCTTAATTTCGAAGACGAACATTGGACTACATTGTACGTAATGTATCAGGTGTACAAATTAATTCCTTGTCTTTGATATCTGATAGCTGTAAAAAACAATAAAATAGGTGGCGGTCCTGCGGACCTTATCTCAAAAATCATTAGTATGGTGTCCTACAAGGAACATTTGAGACACTGCATTCTTTTTTCATTCCAATTTAAAAAAAAATGCAGCTTTAGCGACCGAAATGATTTGGTCCGCAGGACCGCCACCTATTAGATTGTGTTTTGAAGTTACAGGGCATCAAAGTAAAGGCACTTTGTAGACCTAATATATTGACTTACTTCTTGATATCTGAAATTTGGTCAGTTTTTTTGTTGTTGTTGTCCAGCCAGAAACATTCAATTAGCCTGCATAAACCCAAACTGCCGCTTGTAAAATGCAAAACCTTTTTGCGAGAGTACAGAGTCCGAAGTTAGATTAGAAAAGTTCTTTCAGATTATAAGGACTTTAACATACTGAACGATAACGTAAAATGACGTGTAAAAATGTTACGTTGAGGAACATGTCACACGTGTGGAACAGTAATACACGTTGCAAATTAGCGGTTTTGTCTTTATCTTAATTTCGTTAATATTTATTAACAATCACAGCTCTTCATCTTTATGATGAAACTACTTTATTTTGATGCGGGAAACGCTTTTCTGAGTACTTGGCGATGAATCAATCAACAAATCAATTTTGAACACTTGACTTACAGTTGGTGTCCAACATTATGACGACTTATAATTTTGTTTTGAGAATTTATTTAGAAAAAAACAAACAAATTAACGCACTTTTTTTATGTTCTTTTCTGTATTGTAGATAATTCTAAATCATCGGGATAATCTTTTTACTTTTTACTTTTTACAACTGCAGTTGCTAGTGTCAAAGAAATTTGGGCTGCTCTTCCAAATAGTCTAGGAGAATTTCAATGTTCTAGACGGAATTAAGACTGTACTGCCTGAAACAATCGCATCACTGCATTTCATAATAATATTTAAATCGATTTTTTGAAATTGTCATTGATTTTTTGAAGACTTATCATTGTTTAGCTTTTGTCTTCCGAATGAATAGAGAAAGAAATGTGAGATGTTTGCAGGTGTGACATGGGATGGAAATCGTTCGCCTCTTATTTATAAATTTCATATCTTATCAATAATTAGGCAGCCACAGCGATGGGAAATCTCATAATGAAAAAAAAAGAAATTGCGCTAACCTTTGAGTCAATATCGTCAATATCAGTGATCGCTTTATTATTTAACATAAAATGAAAGGTTTTTTGTCGAAGCAGAGGTCATCGATTTCGAACATCTGTAAAAAGTCCTGTTTGGCCACGGTCCAGTAATAAAAGTCGCAATTCTTTTTTCTTTTTCTTGTGCAATACAGTCACGAATTGCTGCTTGGCCACTAACATGACTTGAAAATTTTTTCAAATTAAAAATTGATGCAAAAAAACAATGCATACAATGTTCTGATCATTATTAAATGTAAGGAGAATTATATTAGGGTTGATTATAAAAATTCCTGGAAATGCAGTTCGTGTCTAAGAGCTTCTTTTACTATTGGACCCAGGTCGCTTAAAAAGACCCGTGTTTTATTTGTATATTGCTCAATAGTTTATATTATAAGAATGTGTTATCTGTTGTATCATTTTTTATAAGAAATAGAAAATGTTGCTGCATTTTTCACTTGCGTTTATTTCTTATATAATTATTATCAGGCGATTACGTTTATAAAGGAGAATAAACTTTTTATAGAAAAAGGAGAAATTCAATGGACTATTAATTCGACTTAATTTTTAGTTTGATAGGAAACTAGATGGCTGCTGTCAAAATCATGGTGGTCAGGGAAAACCTGAAAATCAAGGAAAAGCAAGGAGGCCGCTGGACGGGGAATTTTATGGGACCGAGAAATGACAAGGAATTTATTTTTTGACCAGGAATTTTACAAATTTTTAGAGAAAAAATCTGTCCAACTTTGATTTCAACCGTTTTTCAAATAAATAGTTAAATTTTTATCTTTTTCAATTATATCATTCGGTTTAGAATGCGTAATTCGAAAATCTTTCACTTAACAAATTTTATATTTTAATTTTGAAGCGTACATTTTAATTAAAAGAATTTTAAAATGCAGTTTTAAAGACTTAAACAATTAAAAATAAGAAGCGTTTGAAGTCGAAGATTTTGGATAAAACATATTTCTAGTTGATCAACTGTAAATATTAATTTATATTGATTTTATAAAACGATTCGGAATCAGTTCACAATTTTAGAATTTCTAGATTTTAACGTTAAAAAATTTTTCAATTGGATAGTCTTATTAGTCAAACGAATATAAACGCCCGATTGAAACTTAATCAACTATTTTCAATTTTAAAGTAACTTAAAAATAATATATTCATAATTAAAATCTTTTATTAAATTTCAAATATTGTGTCAGTCTAAAGTGTTCTATTTTTAAACCATTTCATTTGAAATATTTTAATTAAGAAAAAGAACAATTACTTAATATTTAGAAATATCTGAATTTTGATGTATAAACAACAATTGAACATCTATTATTCTTAGAAAAAATTCGAGTAAGTTTGAAGAGATTTCTAGAAATTACAAAAAAATTAAAAATTATTTAAAAATTTGAAATGATTTCAAATAATTTAAACGAAGTGTCTACGCCTACCAAAAAAATCCGGCTATTCTTACCGGAATTTCGATGCAAATAGCCCACGGCCTAATTTAAAATAGAATATAGATTTTTGTAGATTTCGAACATTTTAAGGATTTTTTTTATTTGGCCGGATTTTAAAAAAAATTTACGAAAAATTGAATTCATTTTAAAAGATGTCTGAAAGTTAAAAAATAATTTCAAAAATGTAAAACATGTAGATTTTTCAAGATTTTGAAATAAAATTTTGAAGCATTTTAAGGAAATTTTAAAGTATTTAAAATTAAAATAATTTAACTTTTAATTTAATAAGTTAAGCCTAAAAAAATGTTACTTTTCAATTTTTAATATTTCTAGCTTAAAATTGCTTAAAATGATATAATTTTGAAACATTTTTAATTCAATGATTGATTATAAAAGATTTCACAAAGACTTACAGGAATTCTCAATGATTTCAATAATTTCACAAAGTTTTCAGATAAATTAAAAAGATTTTAATGCTTTCAATAATTTCACAAATATTACCAAATTTTTCAAAAATATTTCGCAAAGATTTCTAAAGATAACAGAAAAATTTTACAAAGATTTCAATGATTTCTAAAAAATTTCAAATATTTCGCAAAAATTTCAGATACATTTAAAAGATTTCACGAAGACTTACATGATAGATTAAAAAGATTTCATAAACACTCTAATGATTTTCCAAAGATTAAAGTAATTTCACAAGTATTACCAAATATTTTGAAAATATATAAAATATTTTAGAAGCATTTCCAAAGATTTCACAAATTAGAATGATTTACTAAAGATTAAAAAAATTTCACAATTATTTCGGAACATTTAAAAGATTTCACAAAGACTTGAATGATTTTCCAAAGATTTCAATAATTTTCAAACATCAAATATTTCACGAAGACTTAAATTATTTCGACGATTTTTATTATTAAATTATATTAACTTTCTTGAAAATTTCCAAAGATTCCAATACGATTTCCCAAAGATTTCAGATAATTAAAAATATTTCATAAAGACTAACGATTTCCCGAAAGTTTCAAATATTTCAAAAATATTTCGCAAAGATTTCAATAATTTTCCAAAGATTTCAGGTAGATTTAATAGATTTCACAAAGACTTCAATTATTTCACAAATATTACCGAATATTTCAAAAATATTAAAAATATATCGCCAAGTTTTTGGATAGATTTGGAAGATTTCATAAAGATTTAAATGATTTTCCAAAGATTTCAGTAATTTCACAAGTATTACCAAATATTTCGAAAATATTTAAAATATTTCAGAAACACTTCCAATAATTTCACAAATATCAAATATTTCAAAAATATTATACAAAGATTTTCAAAGATTTAAATGATTTTCTAAAGATTTCACAAAGACTTAAATTATTTCAAAGATTTTTATTATTAAATTATATTAAATTTCTTTAAAATTTCCAAAGCTTTCAACAAGATGTCAATGATTTTCCAAAGATTTCACGAAGACTCTAATAATTTCAAAGATTTCAATAATTTCATAGATATTTTAAATATTTCATACAGATTCCATTGCGATTTCCCAAAGATTTCAGATAATTAAAAATATTTCACAAAGACTTTAACGATTTCCAGAAGGTTTCAAATATTTCAAAAATATTTCGCAAAGATTGCAATAATTTTCCAAATATTTCAGGTAGATTTCACAAAGACTTCAATTACTTCACAAAGATTTCAATAATTTCACAAATATTACCGAATATTTCAAAAATATTAAAAATATATCGCCAAGATTTCAGATTGATTAAAAAGATTTCATAAAGATTTAAATGATTTTCCAAAGATTACAGTAATTTCACGAGTATTACCAAATATTTCAGAAACATTTTCAAATATTTCATAAATGAGAATGATTTACTATAGATTAAAAAAATTCTACAAAGATTTCGGATACATTTAAAAGATTTCACAAAGACTTTAATGATTTCAATAATTTCACAAATATCAAATATTTCAAAAATATTATGCAAAGATTTCAATGATTTTCTGAAGATTTCACAAAGACTTAAATTATTTTAAAGATTTTTATTATTAAATTATATTAAATTTCCAAAGCTTTCAAAAAGATGTGAATGATTTCCCAAAGATTTCACAAAGACCTTCATAATTTCAAAGATTTCAATAATTTCATAGATATTTTAAATATTTCATACAGATTCCAATACGATTTCCCAAAGATTTCAGATAATTAAAAATATTTCACAAAGACTTTAACGATTTCCCGAAAGTTCCAAATATTTCAATACTTTTTCAAAGATTTCAGGTAGATTTAATAGATTTCACAAAGATTTCAGGTAGATTTTTGAAAAAATGCAGAGGTCCGATGAATTTAATTTCAGAGGGGGGCAAATTAATACTTTGCCCCACCCTGATTGACTTGTGGGGGGGGGGCATGACCCCCTAGAGCTCCACCGCCTCTGAGTCATATAAATTAAAAATGTTTAAATTCAATTTTCAGATCGTTTTATTCCATTCCAGTCGGGAAATTTTTAAAATGAAGTTTTGTACCCAGCCTGAAAAATGAATAAAAAATTCATCAACATCACTTTTTATCACAAAATATTATATTTACACAGTAGGATACAATTATATCCCGCAACTAAAAAGATTGATAAAAATTCGCAACATCCCTTTCAAGAATTAAATTTTACAATAAAATCACCTTCCAGTAGAATCTTGGGAGGTAAGATTCGTTGTTTTATTAACTTCAATAAAAATAGAAAACGTGCATTCGTCACAGCCTACTGTTAATTGTTCGTAAGTCTCCAAGTCCTTTTTTTCAACGATATATTCACTACCGCATCGGCACTGATAGGCGAAACTTCCATTTTTTTGATAAAGTTCATCCGAAGTTATTCTCGCAAACAAGAGAATGCTTTCCGCTTCCAACTGAGCTTGTTTACGTTCTGCATCGTATATTCTCCTGCTTTCAGAATCACCCAAAATTTCCCAGGCTGCCTGGATCTGATGGAATTTCTCGGCACTTTTTTTCAAATCTTTCATTTTATCCGGATGGTTCTTCAAAGCTTGCTCGCGATAAACACGTTTTATATCCTCGTGAGATGCTTCTTCGGGACATCCGAGAACTTCATAATAATCTTTTTCACTCATTGTTCAACTATTTTGCCGTGTTTTAACATTAAAATGGACTATCCACAAGGATAAGAATAGTTAAATAGTACTTTCAAGGCTTTTAATGTCAACTTTTAATGACTTTGATAGTTTGATATTTGATTTATAGGTTAGGATTTCTGATTTTGACATGAGCAGGGGGATGGCTCTCCTACATGATCCAACAAACTATGGTCCCGCCACTTGGGGGTACGAAATACGTTCAAGCTGCGTCTCGTACGACGACCGCCA
>JAABKJ010009904.1:0-11094 GCA_011634705.1 Andricus grossulariae
ATCCCAAGTTCGTCGCAAAGCGCTTAAGTTGAATGGCCAGACAAAAGAATCGATACCCAGCGTTGCAATTGGGCACTGATCAACCAGTTTATATCAAGCACTCTAAAGTGCCTTTTACAGAATTCTCCTTTCTTGCCAACGCTTCCATCTTAATTAAGCGTTTAAGAAAAGCACTCAGACAACATACTAAACTCCCAGCGTTGCTCTTATTCGCCGGTTTAAGTCGAGCAGTCTAAAACACTTTATAAGGAATGCTTATCTCGTTCCAAATCTCCGACTTTAACTTCAACGCTAAGCGTAAAAGATAAGTATGTACGTAGATCACAAAATCAACCCCCAGCGGTGCTGTTTTCGTAATCAAATGATTATTGCGGACACGAACTGACTGATCAGCGCCAAACAGCAACGCTGGGAGTCGATTTTGTTGTCTGGATTATTTTATTAAACGCTTAGCGTTGAAGTCAAAGTATTCCTTATAATGTGTTTTAGACTACTTGCCTTAAATTGGCTAATCGGAGCGAAACAGCAACGCTGGGAGTCTATTTTGCTGTCTGGGTGATTTCTTAAACGCTTAGCGTTGAAGGTATGATAGAAGCGTTGGCACAAAAGGAGAATTCTGTAGAAGGTGCTTTAGAGTGCTCAATATAAACTGGTTGATCAGTATCAAATTGGAACGCTGGGTGTCGATTCTTTTGTCTGACCATTCAACTTAAGCGCATTGCGACGAATTTAGGATGCAATCTTGCAAACAAAAGTAGCGCTTGTCATGCGTTTTTGAATTAGCTATTTTTATCATCAATTCAGACAACGAAACACCTCTTGATGATAGAAATCGAATTTCGCGTTTGAAGCTCGATAACATGCAATTATATTAATGCTTTGTGCGTTGCCTAAGCGCTTAGCGCATCTTCCGAACGCTTAGCGCTTATCACTTTCAACGCAATTACATCGCATTGTTCGTCCGTGCAATTCTTTTTCTACATAAACTTGCACGAGAGCAATGCAAAAGGTGGAAAAAATGCCTGTGATATATTCCACTCCACAGGTAAAAATATGTACCAAAATCTGACTTTCAGATCGTCGTATTTAATTGTTTGTACTTTCATTCCGTGGAGAGTTATTTGTATCTATTTTTTTGAGGCGGATGATATTAGGCCTGAAACTGATACCTAAAGGCGTAGATGCCGCAGATACTGTGCAAGGGTTAGGGGGCACACTGAAACTCTATAGGGAAAACCATCCTACAGTAGTTAATCATTAATTATAAGCACAAATATATGTAAAATAATTAATTCTCATTTCAACATATTAACACGTATAGTGTCAGAACCTACACCTTTGGATCTCCAGCGGGCCGGCCATGTGCGCGCCGGCCGCAAGCTTCCAAGTTTACAGTGTCAGTTTCAGGTCTATTGCCCTAGGAATGAAGAAAACAAACAGCAACCATAAGAACATGAATATCAATAATAAAAGTGCGTATAATTCCATGAAAACATGCTTCCGTTTGGTTTCGTTCACTACCACTAACCACTGAAAGTACAAGATGAGAAATACCTTTTCTTCCGAGTTTCACAGGACTTTGAAATTGACGGCATCACTTTTGTGAGCATTTTGGGAAAGTCTCATATTTAAACAAACTGTAATATTAAAGCATTTGTCACTCACCAAAATAACGCCCAACTTCGCCATGATCAACTAAACATTCCAAGAAATAAAAACAATAGTGATCCGCATTTAAACCTCTGATCCAGATTAGGTTAAAATTTGTCGTTTTGAAAGCAACTGAAGTCGTTTAAAAAATGCAAAATTGACTATTCGGAAACCCTTTAAAAAGTACAATTTTTTATATCATCAAAATACTTGCATGCTTCCTCGGCTCAAACTGAAGAAATTTCAAATATGACTTCTACAACTTTTATTTAAAAATGTGCAATCGACTAAATTAAAAAGCATGGTTTGGTTCAAATGATTCGATTCATTTCAGCAATTTTTACTCCACTAACATGTACTTGTATTCTTCTCTTTATAAATTTTGACATTTTCTAGAGTTGAAAGGTGCATCTTAAAATTGTTTATTTTATTTATTTATTTCAACGCGTAATTCGAATTTTCTCCCCATAGTTTAGCATAATAATCAGTTTTTCAACGCATAATCTAGATATTTTAAGTATCAGAAAATACTGTCCTTAATTATAAACGTTATGTATAAAGAATAATGATAGAATTATCATTATAAAATTTTGTTTCTCTTTTTACAGAAGATGAACGACGGCATGGATGGTGGAAATTCTGAAGGGTTGGGAGGGGGAATGGGTGGCCGTGGAGGAATGCGCGGCAGAGGACGTGGTGGCGGTGCAGGAGGCGACAGAGGTGGAATGATGAACCGTTCGCAAGACGTAAGAATTATTCTTACTATTCCAACAAATAGAAACATTATTATTTATTATCGTAAAAATCTGCAGTTAGCATTCACTGCACGCATAGAATTTGAAACACAATATTATTAACTCGAAATCTTTACTTCCTTTCCAGGACCGATTGATGGAGCGTATTATGAATCTGAGTGGACCAACTCACGAGTTACCACCACAAGACTCCACTGAAAAAAAGTTCTCTGGCAGAAGTCGTCTTTACGTAGGAAACTTGACCAGTGACGTAACCGAGGAGGAAATTACAGAAATGTTTTCTCCCTTCGGTGAAGTTGCCGAATTCTTCATCAACAAGGAGAAGAACTTTGCCTTCTTGAAATTAGTAATTTCCATCTTTGATTTACTTTAATTCCTTTGGAATACGAATGTATTCAATACAATTTTTATCTAAATTGTTTGTCACTTTGCCCTTTAGGATTATCGCATAAATGCTGAGAAGGCGAAAAATCAATTAGACGGTTCCGTGCGTAAAGGTCGGGCTTTGAAAGTGCGATTCGCTCCTAGTTCTGCTACAGTAAAAGTGAAAAATCTCACACCTTGGGTTTCGAATGAACTTCTTGAGAGAGCCTTCAGCGTCTTTGGTGAAATAGAACGCGCGGTTGTTATCGTTGATGAGAGGGGGAAATCTACAGGAGAAGGAATTGTCGAATTTGCTAGAAAGCCTTGTGCACAACAAGCAATCAGAAAATGCACAGATGGTTGCTATTTCCTCACGGCGTAAGTTGCAAGGTTATTTTAAACTCGTTATTATTTGAATTCTGTTTCGGTTCAAGTATTTAAATTATGATTTTGCTTCAGATCTCTTCGTCCAGTTGTAGCTGAAACTTACGAACCACAGGATGATATCGATGGATACCCGGACAAGAGTTTGCCTAAGAAGCATCCTGAATTTTATAAAGCCCGCGAAGCTGGTCCTCGATTCGCTCAAATCGGCAGTTTCGAACACGAATATGGCACCAGGTGGAAGCAGTTGCATGAATTATATAAGCAGAAGGAGGAAGCACTGAAGAGAGAGATGGTTATGGAAGAAGAAAAGCTAGAAGCACAAATGGAGTTCGCGCGATATGAACACGAAACTGAGATTCTTCGAGATCGTAAGTTTTAGTTTCTTTTGCTTTGATTGGTAGTTAAATATGAAAGTTATTTAAAAGTGTTTCTTTTCAATTTAGAACTGCGCATGCGAGAAGCTGATAGGGATAGGCAAAAGCGAGAATGGGAGATGAAAGAAAGACAAGCTGAGGAACAAAGAACCCGTGAGGAGGAATTGAGACGACGACAACAAGAGGAAATGACTCTTCGCATCAGAAAGCAAGAAGAAGAATTGCACAGAAGACAACAGGAAAATAATTTGTTCATGCAGGTAAGGTTGCAATAGAATAAAAGTCTCTAAATACCCATTGTCATTGTAACTGTTTTTCTTGTCACAGGAACAAGCACTGCGAGGTGGAAAGAATTACGATACAGTCAATAACGTTGATGAACGTGAGTTTTTACAAATTATCTGTATGAAAAGTGATTGCTTTTAAATGAGAAAAGCAACGTTTTAAATTAACGTGTTTTTTTTATTCCAGCTGCAGGCAACATACCAGTGGTAATGTAGTAATTTCTATTATATTTTTGTTGACACAATTAGCAATTTAAAAAAAAAAATTACATTCTAAAATCATTTCATTTCGAGGCTACAGTTGACTCGTTGGGCATGCCATTTTACAACCTTTTTTATACACACAGTTCATTGCCACATTTAAAGTGCATTTAATGCACTATCGTGCCGTCGTTATGAGATTGAGTTTAGAAATTAAGGTGTTCTGATATAGTCGTATGCGACCTTTACACCCGTCGGTACTTGCGCATTGATTCCTAGGTTATTTAAAAAGAATGAGGTCTCACATTATATTAGAGATGGAAAGATATTTTCCAATATTAAGTACCAATATCTACTTCTGTGAACCATAATTTAGTAAGATGATTCATAGAATCATTTTGTTTGAGAATATTAAAATATACACATAAGATTACAAGTTAGGGATCGTATTGAAATACCAATTAAAGAGTATTAAAATTTAAAGGGGAGAAAATTCTCATTGTTTCTTGATGAACGGTACCTTCGTTTAATATTTTACATTTTTAAATTGGAAGTGAATAATTGAGCTGTTGAGTTATAAGTACATTTTAATTCAAGTGTTTGAGAAGTTGAAATAATATAAACTTTAATTAGTTTTGATTTTTGTGATAATAAAGTAAGTAAAAATAATGTTTAACGAATATCCACAGCAGCTGAATTATCAGTTCATTTTGAGGAGTTGTATTCTAACCTGTTTTAGGAATTCTCCTTGAACTTACAATTTTTAGAGATGAAATATTCTATTGTGGTCTGTAAAATCGATAACTCAGTAAATTATCAAACGTTAATAATATATAAATGATAATTTAAAGTTTACTAATTAATATTGCTATATAATACTGATTGATACGTTATTTGCTCATTCATTTACTGACTTATCTGTTTCAAGATATGCTCGAAAATACTGCAATCGTGTTAAAAAGTATTCTGTGGAATTGCAAATTGACAGGGAAAGAATGATCAAATTAATTATTATATTCCTACTGCACATGACTTTAATCTATTTTTAATAAACATTGAACTACTAAAGTTTCAAAGCATTTATAACTGACCAAGTAATGCCCAACTATTGGAATTAACATTGTTTTGTAGTTAGTTGCATTATTTTCTTAGATAATTTCAGAGTTGATATACGATTAATATAAAACTGTGGCGTGACGAAGCATCGAACGTCGAATTGCATTGATGTGACAAAATCTGTCTTTAAAGATGTTTATTTTAGAAGTAAGAATTCTTAATGTTGCATATTTTTAAGCATTTTTTATTTTGAAAGCGTATTATTTTCGAAATTTTCGCGTGCAAATTAGGCATTGCTGATTGGGCGGAACAGCGGAAGTTAGTCTTCAGCCAATCAGCATTCCGAGCACGACAACTCGAATTGGCGGCAACAGTTTCATCCAGGGTAGGTATTCATTTAGCATAAATTTGAAATTACCGAAATCTCATATTCCCGAAAAACACTAGCTCGTTAATCACAATGTAGTGGTTTTCTTGGAACAATCTAGGGCTCCCTGAAAAGCCACTATGTTTTTAGTTACAATTAGTGCTTTTTTGGGAAAATGAGATTTCAGCAAATTGAAATTTCTGCTAAATGAATACCTGCTTTTTGCTGTATGTGATGTGTCAAGGTCGTAGATATCAATTTGTCAAAAATTTAATTATTCCCAAAAAGTAGCACAACATTACTGTACTGGTAATAACGCATATGAAAATATTTAGATTGACTAGGTATTCTGGTATGCTTTATTGACATTATAGTAATGTTCTGGTGCTTTTGGGAACAATTAAATTCTGGACAAATGAATGCCAACCGTCAAGGTCACAGAAATGTTTGAATAGGGTTTTCGATGCTTTTTCCTCAGAAATCTAGTATTTAAACTTTTTGTTTACGTATTACAATTTTTAGAGTTTTATGTTGTAGTTAAAAAGTATATTATCTAAAATTAATTCTATTACCATATTGGGTATATTAGAAATACGAAGTTCATTGCTATTTAAAAATTTTACTCGTTATTGACCGAATCTTCGATTTTCAGAATTTCTAAAATGCCACTCTTTAGAAGTGCCCAAACGAAAATACTTGAATTATGAAGGCCTTGGCTAGTCTTCCAGCTTTTTAGGACGAACAGCGAACATCTTGCAGGCTTGATTGGTGGAGGGCTATTCGTCAGAAAAGCTGGACGATTTGACACTTCGCATTATTAAACGCGTAATAAGTCAATCATATTTGCCTCAAGCTTAAAAGAAAGAATGGAACACTACATTTGAAAATAAAACTAACATTATTTAATTTAAATTAACATAATATAACAGTAGAACATTGTCCAAAAGGCGAAAAGCATATTACAAAATTTAATTCGTCGAGTTCTTCAAAATATATTTTTAGGAATCTGTTTCAAAGAATATTTCTTTTAAGTTCTTGTGTCAAATTGAATGATCTTTATTCATATTTATTTGTACATTTAAGAATTTTTTTATATATAATGAAATTGTATCATTCCGTAACTTTCGCGTCACTTGTTACAATTGTGTATATTTTGTCGATTAACTCTTCATTGACAGAGACATTTTAATTCTAACGAAATGTAAGAAAGCATTGCGTTCGAAAATTTCTGATATGCTTACTTCCAGTACATTTTTAAAAATTAAAAATTGTTCTAAATTTAAGCTAATTGCAAGCTAACATTGCAAGGTTTCTTCATCTCCTTAGATTTTTTGTATGACTGGCAGTTACTGAATTTGAGGATAATAAGAACCTATTTAAAACCCGGGATTAGAAATTGATTAAAAGTACATTGATAGGCAATTAATTGACCAAATCTTCCACATTCGGTGGATGATAGTAATCTTACTAATTTATGATTAAGAATTCAATTCTTAGTTTTAAGAAGTTCAATTTTTTTTAACATTAACAAATCGCGAAATTCACTTAATTGAGAAACACATAATTATAAATTTTATTCGAAAAATTTATTTCATCGCTATTTAGTATTAAAGGACACATGCTCCATTTTGGACAAAATGAGGTGATTGGTTCAGAAAATCAGAAATACTCCCTATATACAAAACTATTTTTCTTTTGCTTTTGTTTAAAAATAAGATTTTAAATCATCTCGAGCGAAAAAAAAATCTATCTCCATTTTCTAGGAACTTAATAATATTTTTCAATACAAATTTTCACACCTTAAATTGGCAGTGACGTACGTATCTCGGGAGCAAGTTTGTTGTTGTTTTTTTTTTTTCAATAAAAAAATTTATTTTTGGTAGTGTTTTTTGTCTCTTGAAAAATCTTCAAAATGTCGCTTGTGTCCTTCCGGAGTGCTACCCTTCAATTATACTCTCATCCTCTCCATAGCATAAATTTTGATCTGGAAAATGAGTTAATATCTTTTAAAACAAAAATTTGGCTTAGCTAAAATCTCTAAACTTCTCTTTTTTGTAAACATTCCTTGACAAATTTAAGAATTTAGAGAACTCAGTAAATCCTGACTTTACTATTGGGATACATTAAAACGCGCCTTACTCTGGTTTGAATCTTTCATCGATTAAGTCTGTGTATCAGGCTTGCCACTATCCAATTAGCTTATGCTAGCTCACTAATAAACTAGTAATTCAAATAGATTTTACATTCCAGACAAGTTATCCTCGTTTTATGCTTCACGTTTATCTGATTAGGAAAATCTAATTGAATTATTCGTTTATGTATGAAGGAGTCTACCGAAAATAATTGGCTAATTTCGCGCCTTGTTTCTAAAAAGATCTTAACTATTAAACCAGTTTACCAGTTCAGTATTACCAAATGATTGATATAAAATGATTTTTTGTAAGATTAAGAATTGAACCATGCGTTTTTTGGGCATTTACTTGGTCAGATTCTGTACATGTATTATTGGCTAATTAATTGACGAGATATTTTATGAGCGCGATTTAATGACGCATTTATATTCAACATCTAACAGTGTATTTTCCCCTTTCTTTTTCTATGTCATTTGACGAAAATTGATGATGACCTGTGCTGCTGTCAATCATGGATGGTCTCCCTGAATCGTAAAACATGTTTACGGTACCCGTTCGACAAAAACTGCGCATTCTGGTGTCATTGATAACGCGTTAATTGCGTTTTCTGGTTACTGGCACTACTGACACATTATCGGTACTTAGGATCCAAAAAGTTTTATGGAAGCATATGATCGTAACAACCGCGGGGGTTTCAGAGATGAACGTGGGCAAATTATGGACTTGATGGACATGCGGGTAGAGATGGGTGGAAATATGGGTGGGGGAGGAGGAGGTCGTGGGGGTGCTGGGGGTGGTGCTGGTGGAGGTCGATGGCAAGGGGCTAATAATCGTACTGATGATTTCCCCAATAAAAGACGGCGCTATTAAGCAAACTTGTTTCTTCATCCGAAATGCAAGGGCAACGATTTTAATATGAATCAATCTCCAATCTTTCTACTTTTAACGAAACAAAACTTTTGCAATTGTCTTTTGTGTGCTTCACAAAAAAATATTCCTAGATGACCTCGGTCGAAGGCAATATTAATTTATATCTAGAACGAAAGTCGGAATTTAAATTTAAACCCAAATATTCATTTTTATAAGAATATTCTACGTATTAGATCAAAACTATCCGTACGACTTGCCCATGTCGTACTTGCAAGTCCTTATAATTTCGGTAGCATTCCGAAATTTCTATTCGAAACCCTCGTTTTTAGTGGTTTACATTTTATACCTTAACTTGTCTTCGTAAAAATGACTTATGTAAACGAGCAACTTTGATACTTCTTATATCTCGGGACGCTACTTTGATAGTACTGAAATCGAATTAGCATTTTTGCTTTATTTTCCTTTTGATTGTTAGACACTGTTGAGTTTGACGCATCTTTTCCGATGATACGTTGACCTTTTCCAGCTCTGTAATGCCAAATATTACTTTGGAGAAATTTAAAAACAAAATACTTATTAAAGAAATTAATTGAATCTTTTAGATTCAAAATTGATAGAAACTGAGCTTGAAATGGTTAAAAATTGTGCATATTTTCCTGTTTTTTTTTTTTCAAGGGGAATCCAGAAATTGATATTGAGATGCTTTTGCGCGAAGACGATCGATCAAAATATGTATTAAATTTAATATTCATTATAGGTGTAATAATAGTTTTAATTCTCAACTAAAGTTTTGAACCATTATTTAAAATATAATCATTCGACGTCGCCTCTAAATTAAAGAATCGATTTTCACTGTGAAAATGTTTAAATGGTTCAACGAAATTTTGGTTTTCGCAGTCATCAATTTATTTTGTTAAATTCGAGTTGAATAATGAAGTGATATTTTTCCAGTACGTACGGTTGTTATTTAGCAAAATTATTTGACTGCAAATTACAAAATATTTCGTTCAATCAGCGAAACATTTTTCGGGGCATTAAATTAGGGAACAAATAATATCACTGGTTCCGAATTTTTTGGCCAGTTAAGGTCATGGTTGGATTATTTGTGAAATTCATTTTGACTCAAAAAAACTTTTCCAGTTGACTTTTAAAGTTCTTAAATCTGATAATTAATGTGTGAATATAAAATTTCCCTCTAATAGTATTTTATAACGACCACTGTAAATTAATATATGTTAAATACAACAAAGTATGCTTCCGCGTTTATGCTTCCTTGTAAAAAGAAGTCTTAATTTAAAGTTTGTATGTAAATAAGTTTTGGTGAAAAATTCAAAGATTTTATTTATATATTTCTGACGAATTAAGATTTTTAATACCTAATTTTTTAGTCAAATGATGTATTTATAAATTTTAAATTACCATGGCCTTAATTTCTTATTGCATGTGGAATAAGACATTTAAGAATAGAATTCATTATGATATTCGAATTTTGTGTATAAAAATGAAAAAGAATTCATTCTATCAATAAAGATGTAGAAGCACGATAATTCCACTGCTTTTTTTATTTTAACCAAGAAAACAATTTATTATTTTATTCTCAACATAATTATGTTATAAAATAATTTATTTTTTCAAAAAAAAATTAAATTTTGTACTTGCCAGAAATAATTTTACAAATTTTAATTTATAAATCTTCTCTAATTTGATTTTTATTGTCTTCATTCTGTAATTGAGCATTCAATTATATTCTTCAGTCATAAGTTAGTCTTTTTTCCTCATTGTCTGCATCTTTTTTATTTTTATCATTTGTTTAAATTTTGTTAACAAATGTTTTTTACTTTCTTATAGTTTGCTCTTTAGACTCAAAAATTAATCAGTATCAGGTGTGTCAGATTAAAAATGAATTATTAACAGGTTTAGCACATCATTAATTTGATAGGTTGTTAAATAAAAAAAAAATGTATTTTTATTTATTTCATTTTTTGCTTTCCTTTTGGAAATTTTATTTTGTGCATTTTTGAGGGGGGGGGGGGTAACTTTTTTTTAGTGGCTTATTCTTTTTAATTGTGACAGCTTTTTCAGGTTCTACTTTCAGTCAGTCTCTTGGCTACACATGAATTTCTCCCATATATAAATTCATTTTTAATTAAGAAAATTGGGTTCCGCGTTAAGCCCAGGTTAACATTTGTCTATTATCCACACATTGCGATGAAGCTGGAAATGTTCCAGCAGTTTCCTTTACGAATTAAGCCAGTATTTTTATTACTTTAAATTGAATTTAAATCGAAACACTTCACACGTTCAAATTCGTTTAATTATCGAATTTGGTACAAATTTGACATTTTAATATTTTTAGTTTCCTTCCGCTCCCCTCCCCCCACCCTACGCTTCCAGTAACAGAAGTTTTGGTGAGACTGACGTTACAACAAGATTATACCTTACACCTATATACCTATCTACCCTGTACCTATATACCCATCCACACATTACTACTATCCAATCCAGCAATTCACGCCTACCCCGAAAGGGAAACGGCTTAATGATATAATAATATTAATAATAATTAAAGCCATTGAAGCCAATATTAAAAAAATACCTGAGAATAAAATTGATGAATTTAGATCACATTTTATGGGTTTATCTAATGATTTTTTA
>JAABKJ010009905.1:0-11094 GCA_011634705.1 Andricus grossulariae
TCTTTTTCATGCTTATTTTGCATAAAATTATTCATGATAAAATAGATTTCTTTTCGATCTTAATTTTTAAAAAAATAATCAAATTTTCCACCAAAGAGATGAATTTTTAAATAAAATGATTAATTCGCAACAACAAAAAAATGAATTTTCAACAAGTCAGTTCAACTTTTAACCAAAAGAGACCAATTTTTAACCGAAAAGACGAACTGTCTACACAAACAATTGAATTTTCAAACAGCAGATATTAATATTCTAGAAAAAAAAATTTTTAAACAAAATAGTTTAGTTTTCAACCAAAAAGAGAAATTTTTAACTAAAATGATGAATTTTAAACCAAACAAGAAAAAGGAATATTTAACAAAGCAGCTCAACTTTCAACCCAGAAGTTGAATTTTCCAACCAAAAAGATTAATTTTCAACAAATGAAGATTTTTCAGTTGAGAAAGAAAAAAAGTTTATCTAAACTGTTTAACTTTCAAGCTAGAAGACGAATTTTCTATGAAACATTAAAATTTCCAAACTGTAAATATTAATTTTCGACAAAAAAGTTAATTGTGAGCCAAACGGTTGCATTTTTAACCAAAAAAGATGAATTTTCAACTAGAAAAGATTAATTTCTAACCACAAATAGAAAAGTTAGATTTTCAGTTTGAAACATTAATTTTTAACCAAAGAGATGAATTTTTCACCGAGATAAATCTTCAACAACAAAAATTATTTTTTAACAAAGTGGTTCAACCTCCAACCAAGTAATTTAATACTCCATCAAAAAATATGAATTTTCAACGAACAATGTAATAGTAAACATTTCAACAAAAAAAGATTTTATTGTCAAAATCGAAAACACATGAATTCAAAAAAGGAATGAATTTTCAACAAAATAGTTGAATTTTCAAGAAGGAAAGATTTCAGTTAAATTTTTAACACCAAAATATGAGTTTTCAACAAAACATTTGAATTTTCTACTATATAATAAAATTGTTAACTAAAAATATAATCTTCAAGAGGGATAAACTGTAAAAAATGGAATAAAAATAGAAATACGAGACAAAATAATTACCAACAAGAATATTACATCAGGGTGGCCGTAAAAATTTACTTTAAAAATTCCCTAACTTTTTCTTGGCCATTAATATTCCAAAACCAGAATTTCATTCTTGTTCATTTTTAACATAGAGTCTTTTATAAACGGAATAAAAACAATTTTAAATTTATTATCCTTGACAGTTATTTAAAGTGCCTCTTACCTAAATCCCCTGACTTTTGCAAATAATTTTCCAAAATCCCTAACTTTGCCCTAAATTTCCCTGACCAATAAAATTCCCTGACTTTTCCCCGATTTCCAGGTTTTCCCTGACCTACGGCCAGCCTGGGAATAAGAAATGTGAAGAAATGGAATTAGAAGGCGAAGTAAAAAAATAAGGCGTATCCAAGGAACGACAGGCAGATGTGAATAAACTGCATGACGGCGGAGCTGATGGCCTCTTCACATACTACTTCGCAGATCGCGTGAGCTCTTCCCTGTATGGTAAGCGCTTGCATGCGCCAAACTCGTTACCGGTTTTGTCCCCGTAAATTAATTACATTCCCCATTTAATCTATTTTCGCCAGCTACTGACACATAATTGCGCGAAAAGCAGGCGTGCACTTATTGAGCAATTTAAAAAAAATCAAGGCTTTTTGCTCTTTTGTTTTTGCGTGTCTCGCCAAACGCATGATGAAGATCGTCGCTTATTTCTTTGAGAAGTGAAATTAAAATACTTCCATCATAAAGTGTAGGAAATAAAAACAGGGATGACAGTTCATCAGCATTTCAATTTTGGAAAAAATAAAGCAGGGTGTCTAGCGTTTCTTAAAAAAAATTCAAGGACTTTTCCAGGTTTTCCAGGGCAAAAATGTTAATTTTTCCAGGTACCTTTTTTTTACAGTGAAAAAATACTTTTTACAAAATATTGTAGAATTTGTGGGTCTAGTTGTCTAGGAGAACTGAAAAAAAGTTTCATATGCGAAATTTCTTTTACAGCCTCAAACTCTGATTTTATGGTGGAGTATCCAAATATCACACAAATTCCAATCCAATCATTTTTTTCTCTTGATATTATCAAAGTGAGTTCAATTCCGCATGTAATGAATTTTTTTAATTAGAATTGGTTTAAATTGACTCAGTTATCAAATTTTAAGGTAATTTATGTTTAGTTTTCAATAAAATAATTAAATTTTCAACGGAAGAAATGAATTTTCAACCAAAGTCATTACTTTTTACCCAAAAAGATGAATTTCCAACGAAACACTTGAATTTTTGAATAAAAAAGATCAATTTTCAACCAACTAGGTAAACTTTGAAATAAAACAAAAATTTTAACCAAAAATGGAATAGTTGAATCTCCAGTTTCAAAAATTAATTTTACAACAAAAAAACGAATTTTCATGAAAGTAGTTGAATTTTCAACCAAAGTGAAGAATTTTAAACTAAAATGGTGAATCTTCAACTGGAATAGTTGAGTTACCAACCGTGGAAGAGATGAATAAATTCTTAACTAAAATTGTGGAATATTCTACTGGATTGCTTAAATTATCGGTTAAAAAAATTAATTTGTAACCAAACGAAAAAACGAATTTTCAACAAAGTACATACATTTTTGGTTGAAAAATTTAATAAAAAAAAATAGAATCTTGAAAAAAAAATTTCAAGAAAGAAGTTTATGTTGAAATCAAGTAATTGAATTTTCAACCAAAATCATTAATTTTCGACCAAAAAAGACGAATTTTCAAACCAAATACTTGAATTTTTAAGTAAAAAAGGTAAATTTTCAACCCACTAGGTAAATTTATTACCAAAAATGGAATATTTAAATATCCAGTTTAAAAAATTAATTTTAAACAAGACAAAAACAAATTTTCATCAAAATAGTTAAACGTTCAACCATAGTGATGAATTTTAAACTAAAATGGTGAACCTTTAACTGGAATAGTTGGATTTTCAATCGAAGAGATTAAGTTTTAACTAAAATTGTGGAATATTCAACTGGATTGCATAAATTATCAGTTAAAAAAAATTAATTTGTGACAAAAAAAAAAACGAATTTTCAACAAAGTACTTAAATTTTTAGTTAAAACAAATGTATTTAAAAAAATCATATTTTCAACAAAATAAGTAAATTTACAATCGAAGAGGGGAGTTTTTAATTAAAATTATGAATCTTACAAAAATGAATTTTTAACAAAGGAGTTTAATTTTCACTCAAGTAATTGAATTTTCAATTAAAATCATTAATTTTCTACCAAAAAAGACGAAGTTTCAACAAAAGACATGAATTTTCAACCAAATACTTGAATTTCCAAATAAAAAGATAAATTTTTGACAAAATAGTTGAATTTCGAAATAAAAGAGATCAATTTTCAACCAGAAATGGAAAAGTAAAATTTCTAGTTTAAAAAATTAATTTAATTTTTTTTAATTTTTAACAAAAAAATTGAATTATATCAATCCACAATGTCAAATTTCCTGTCCAAACAGACTAATGCTCAACAAAACAGTTGAATTTCCTACCTACAAAAATGAATTTTCAACCAAATATTCGAATTTTGAAACAAAAAAATCAAACATTAACCAAATAGTTAAATTTTCAACCATTTTAGTTTAAAGTTCATCACTATGGTTGAACATTCAACTATTTTGATGAAAATTCGTTTTTTTCTTGTAAAATTAATTTTTTAAACTGGATATTTAAAGATTCCATTTTTGGTTACAAATTTACATTTTTTATTAAAAAATTCAAGTATTTGGTTTGAAAATTCGTCTTTTTTGGTAGATAATTAATGATGTTGGTTTAAAATTCAATTACTTGATTTCAACTTAAACTCTTTTCTTGAAAATTCATTTTTTTTTAAATTCGATTTTTTTTAATTACATTTTTCAATCAAAAATGTATTTACTTTGTTGAAAATTCGTTTTTTCGTTTGATTACAATTTAATTTTTTTAACTGGTAATTTAAGCAATCCAGTTGAGTATTGTACAATTTTAGTTAAAACTTCATCTCTTCGATTGAAAATTCAACTATTCGAGTTAAGGGTTCACCATTTTAGTTCAAGTTCATCACTATGGTTGAACATTCAACTATTTTGATGAAAATTCGTTTTTGTCTTGTTGTACAATTAATTTTTTTAATTAATTTTTTGGTTGAAAAATTTAATTTAAAAAAATCGAATTAAAAAAAAATGAATTTTCAAGAAAAGAGTTTAAATTGAAATCAAGTAATTGAATTTTAAACGAAAATCATTAATTGTCTAACAAGAAATACGAATTTTCAAACCAAATACTTGAATTTTTAAATAAAAAAGGTAAATTTTGAACCAAAAATGGAATATTTAAATATCCAGTTTAAAAAAATTAATTGTACAACAAGACAAAAACGAATTTTCATAAAAATAGTTGAATGTTCAACCATAGTGATGAACTTTAAACTAAAATGGTGAACCTTTAACTGGAATAGTTGAATTTTCAATCGAAGAGATGAAGTTTTAACTAAAATTGTAGAATATTCAACTAGATTGCATACATTATCAGTTAAACAAAATTAATTTGTAACAAAAAAAAAAGAATTTTTAACAAAGTAATTAAATTTGTAGTAAAAAAAAATTATTTGAAAAAATCATATTTTCAACAAAATAAGTAAATTTACAATCGAAGAGATGATTTTTTAATTAAAATGATAAATCTTAAAACATTAATTTTTAACAAAGGAGTTTAATTTTCAATCATGTAATTGAATTTTAAATCAAAATCATTAATTTTCTACCAAAAAAGACGAATTTTCAACAAAATACATGCATTTTTAACCAAATACTTGAATTTCCAAATAAAAAAGATAAATTTTTGTCCAAATAGTTGAATTTCAAAATCAATTTTCAACCAGAAATGGAAAAGTAAACTTTCTAGTTTTAAAAAATTAATTTAATTTGTTTATTTTAAACAAAAAATTGAATTATGTCAATCCACAATGTCGAATTTCCTGTCCAAATATACACCTTTTCAACAAAATAGTTGACTTTCCTACCTGCAAAAATGAATTTTCAAGCAAATATTCGAATTTTCACACACAAAAAATTAAACATTAACCAAAAACAGTTGGATTTTTAACAAATACTTCAATTCTCAGAGCAAAATTAAATAGTTAATATTTCAGCCAAAAAAAAAATGAATTTTCATCAAAATAGTTAAATTTTCAACGAAAGAGTTGAATTTTCAACCAAATATTCGAATTTTGAAACAAAAAAATTAAACATCAACCAAAAACAGTTGAATTTTCAGCAAATACTTGAATTCTCAGCGCAAAATTAAATAGTTAATATTTCAGCAAAAAAAAGGAATTTTCAACAAAATATGTGAGCTTTTAACCAAATAGTTAAATTTTCAACTTGCAAAGATGAATTCTCAATCAAAACGTCAAATTTTCTACAAAATACATGAATTTTCAAATAAATAGTTAAATTTTTAACTAGAAAAGAAAATGAAGAAATATTGATACTCAATTTTATATTACAATTATACCAAAAATTAGTCATGCTCTCGAGAAAAAAAATTCCCTGACTTTAAACAAATATTCCCTAACATTTTCAGGGTTTTCCAGGTGAGTAGACACCTTGATCATTATATGCATGTACCTCCAAAAAAAGGTTCAGCAGTCTTTTTCTGTTCAGCAGAGAACAAATTGGAAAACAAATTTTTTTTTTCTTCAAGGGAATAAAAATTCCAGGACCATGAGCAAAATTCAAGGACTTTTCCAGGTTTTCAAGGATTTCCAGGAAGCTAGACACCCTGATTAAAGATATTAAATTTTATTATCTAATTTTTTCAGCTTTTCTTGATTTTTTTCTACTAGATATATGTCAGTGAAAATTTATATTTTATCAGTAATCAATTTTCCATCGGGTAAAAACCATTCATCAATATATTTATTCTGATTTTGCAAAAGTTTGAATGCCTTGAATTTAAGATTGCTTATTAAGGTCAAATATTTCAATCTAAAATTTAATCCCCTTTTTGACAAACGGCTTTAATTATTTAATTCTAAACGTTTCGAATTCACAATTGTTTAATTATTTCAAAGGCTTTCAATTTAAAATTATTGGATTTTGGCCAGTTCAAACTTTAAATTGCCAAAACTTTGAAGCGAAATTTAATTATTTGTATTTTTTGTTTAAATATTTGTAAAGTCTTTGAAATCCTTGAAAACTTTGAAATCTTTGTGAATTCGTTAAAATCTTTTGAAGTATTTAAAATCTTAGAGAAATCTTGAAATTTATGTGAAATCTTTGAAATCTACTAAACAATTTTAAAATCGTTTAAAATCTTTAGACAAATTTTGAAATACTTATGAATTCTTTGAAATATTCCTGCAATCTTTTGTATTCGATTGAAGTCATTGCAATATTTAAAGAATTTTGGAAATCTTTTTAAATCTTTGAAATGTTTTGAAATCCTTATGAATTCTTTGAAATATTTCTGAAATATTTTGTATTCACTTAAAATCATTGAAATATTAAAAATCTTTGTGAAATCTTTTGAAATATTCTAAAAAATATTGAAATCTTAGCTTTGAAACGTTTTAAAATCTTTGAAATCTGGTGTACTGTATCCTTTTTAAAATCTTCGAAATTCTTGTATTTTTAAAAAAATCTTTTAAATCTTTGTGAAATCTTTTGAAGTCTTCTGAAAAATGTGTGATCTTTTTAAATCTTTGAAATATTTTGAAATCCTTATGAATTCTTTAAAATATTTCTGAAATATTTTGTATTCGCTTAAAATCATTGAAATATTAGGAATCTTTGTGAAATCTTTTTAAAAATTTTGAAATCGTTTAAAATCTTTGAAATGTTTTGAAATCTTTGAAATCTAGTGTACTGTACCCTTTTTGAAATCTTTAAAATTCTTGTATTCTTGTAAAAATTTTTGCATTAAATTGAAATCATTAAAATATTTGAAATCTTCTACGAAATTTTGAAATCATTAAAATATTTGAAATCTTCTACAAAATTTTGAATTCGCTTAAAGGCTTTGAAATCTTTTTAAATCTTTGAAATTCGGTGTACTGTACCCTTTTTGAAATCTTTTGTAATAATTTGAAATCATTAAAATATTTAAAGTCTTTATGAAATCTCCTGAAAAAATTTGAAATCGTCTAAAATCTTTGAAATGTTTTGAAACCTTTGAAATTCTTGAAATCTTTTGAAATACTTATGAATGCTTTGAAATATTTCTGAAACCATTTATTTGAAATCAATATAATATTTAAAATCTTTTTAAATCTTCGAAAAAGTTTTGAAATTGTTTAAAATCATTTAAATCTGTTGCACTGGGTCCTTTTTAAAAATCTTTGAAATTCTTGTATTTTTCTGAAATATTTGTGAATCTTTTGTAATAATTTAAATCATTAAAATATTTGAAATCTTTGTGAAATCTTCTAGAAAAAAAGGTTTTGAAATTGTTTCAAATCTTTGAAATCGTTTAAAATCTTTGAAATTTATTGAAATCCTGATGAATTCTTTGAGATATTTCAGAAATCTTTTGTATTCGCTTGAAATCATTGAAATATTTAAAATCTTTGTAAAACCTTTTGAAATCCTCTAAAAAAATTCGAAATTGTTTAAAATCTTTGAAATTTTTAAAAGCTGGTGTACTGTACCCGTTTTGAAATATTTGTAAAATCTTTTGCATTAATTTAAAATTATTAAAATACTTGAAATCTTTTGAAATCTTCTAAAAAAATTTTTAAATCGCTTAAAATTTTTTAAATGTTTTGCAATTCTTGTATTTGTTTGAAATCTTTGTGAAATCTTCTAAAAAATATTTGAAATCGTTTAGAATCTTTGAAATGTTATAAAATCTTTGAAATCTGGTCTTGCTGAAATCTTGGAAATGCTTGTATTCTTTTGAAATCTTTTAAATTTTTGTGAAATATTTTGTATCAATTAAAAAGTATTAAAATATTTGAAATATCTTGAAATCTGCTTAAAAAATTTGATATAGTTGAAAATGTTTTGAAATCTTTGAAATTCTTGAAATCTTTTGCAATACTTATGAAATTTTTAAAATATTTTGAAATCTTTGAAATTTGGTGTACTGACGCCTTTTTAAAATCTTTAAATTTCTTTTGAAACCCTGCGAAATCACTCACTTCTTGTGAATAAATTCTTTGAAAACCATTAAAATATTATAAAATCCCGTGAAATTACATGAAATTTTATAATACTACCTGAAATCCTGGAAAATTTTATTAACATACCTTGCGATCTCTTAAAACCCCATAAAATCATTGAAATCCTCGGAAATCTTATAAAATCCCTTAGAATTTTTTCAAATATCTTAAAACCTTATAGGTCCTGCAAGATCCTTCCATATCTTCCAAAATTCTTTACAACCGCATGCAAATTTGTTCAAATCCCTTAAATTTATTAAAACCCTTGGAAATACTTCGAAATTGTTTAAATCTCTTGAAAATGTCTTGTAATTTTTTTAAATAATCTAAAATTTTTCGAAGTCTTTAAGATCCCTTCAAAAATTTAAAATAATTTAATGGGAATCGTTTAAAATTTCCTAAAATATTTCAAATTCTTCGATATCTTTTGAAATCCCTTGAAAATGCCTGGGAATCTTTTACAACAACCCTAAAATATTTTCAATCCTTTGATCATTTTATCAATTGACCCTCAGGATCAATTAAATAAAAACTTTTAAAAATGAAAAAATAAATCCATTTAATTAAGTAAATTTAGAAGAATTTAAGTGGATTAAAAAAAAATCATGTGAATTCATAAAATTCAAGAGAATTACAAAGAATTTAAAAGAATTTAGGATAAATTAAGAATTCAGGGCGAATTACAAATCTACTCAAATCTTTAACACTCTATGAAATACCTTGCGAGCTTTTAAATTCCTTAAAATCATTGAAATACTCGGAAATCTGATAAAATAACGTGAAATCTTTTAAAATAATTTAAAACCTTACAGGTCCTGTAAACTCGTTCCATGTCATCCGAAATTCTAGAAAATTCTTTATCCTAAAATATTGCAAACGCTTCGAAATCCCTTCAAATCAATTAAATTAATTATTAATTTCTTGGAATCTTTTTAAATTCCCGAAAATATTTCAATTTAAAAGCTCTTGAAAACGCCGTAGAAGTTTTTAAAATATCATAAAATCTTTAAAATCCCTTCAAATTATTGAAATCTATTAAAAATGTATAGGAATCTTGAAAAACACCCTAAAATATTTTAAAAGATTTCAAGCCAATTTAGAAATAGGTATAGACCTGAATTGAATAGTTAATTTATTGTAAGAAAAGTGACTGTATGGTAGCCCTGATTATTTTTAAAGTTACTTCTTACAGAAATTCCCTTATTGTTGATATTTTTTCAAAATGCATTGAATTAAATAGAATTGAGTAAATTTAGAATAATCCAAGTGAATTAAACAAATTCAAGAGGGTTCCAAAGAATATAAAAGACTTTAGGGTAAATTAATAAGAATTCAGGGTGAATACCAACAAATAATTTCAAATCTCTTCAAATCTTTGAAGCCCTACTAATTTCTAAGCAAAAAAGTGACTAATGACTACAAAACAATTCAAAAGAATTCAAATTAATTGGAAAAATTGGTTAAAATCGAAAAAATTCCATTGATTACAATAAAATCTGAATGAATTTAGAGGAATTTAGAAAAAATGAGAAGAAGTCGATAAAATTCATAAAAAATCAAACTGAAATATGAAAAAAAAATCAAGTGAATTCAAGACAATTCAAAAATATGAAAAAATTAATTGAATTGAGTAAGTTTTAAATGAGTTTAGAAAAATTAAAGAGAATTTAAAAGAATTTGATGAAATGCCTAAGAATTTAAGGTGAGTTTCAAAGTCTTCAAGCTGAATTAACCAAAAACTTTTGAAAAATCTACTGATAATTCCAAATTGATTGTAAAAAATATTTGAAAATCTCTTGAAATCTTTGAAATCCTACGAAATCCCTCACTTCTTATGAATGAATTCTTTGAAATCCATTAAAACATTATGAATGCCAGTGAAATTACATGAAATCTGATGATACTTCTTGAAATTCTGGAAAATATATTTATTTTATTTATATTTATATATTTGTAAATATATTTAAAATCCTTTGAAATTTTTTGAAATCCCTTGAAACTTTTGAAAGTTCTTGAAAATTTCTTAGAATTTTTAAAACTACCCGAAAACCTTACAAACCTCTTCATATTATTGAAATCTATTAAAAATTTCTCGAAATCTTTAAAAATACTCTAAAATATTTAATTATAATTCAAGACAATTCAGAAATATAGAATATATTATATTAAATAGTGATTAACCCATGAGTTATTTATTGAAAGAAAAGTGACTGTAGTGATCTTATCTTAAAAAAGTAACTAAAAAGTGATTTGAGAAAAAGAAAGTGACTCTAAGTGACTGTGTGGCAGCCCTGATTATTTTTCAGTTACTTCTTACAGAAATTCCCTGATTTTTAGTATTTTTTCTCAAAATCCCTGTCTCTTGAAAGCTTCGATCCTATTATAAATTTGTATACTTATTTATTTATATTTATTTTTACATTAAAAATTCGATTTTCGAGAACGTTTATTAAATATTTTTTTAACACTGTGTATATTTTTAAACAAAATTTTGCATCCAGAAACATATATTTTTTTAATTCTTATTTTAAATTCAAAAAATAATTTTAAAAAACTTTGAACATTAAGAAATTTTTTCTTCTATAAAAATATCTGATTATTGTATTTTTAATAAATAAATAATACTTAATAAACAAGCATTTTTTTAAATGTTTAAATTCGGGAATTTTCTAGTTCGGATATTTTATAATTTGGCAATTTTCTGTAGGGTATTTTAAAATTCGGCAATATTATAAACTGTTCGGGTATTTTATCATTCGCAAAATTTACAGTCTCAGGAATTTTATTTTTCGAGATTTTTCAGTCGGACCAAAAATCGTTCATTAATCAGCAAATCTTCATACTTAAATAATGATATTATAATTAAATATTTCTTTAAAAAAATTTGCTTTTTCA
>JAABKJ010009906.1:0-11093 GCA_011634705.1 Andricus grossulariae
ATTGTAAAATAAGTTTTTTAATTTACTTGAAACTACCGTTTAAAATAGTAACCAGCAATACATTTACCAATTCATTTGGTAGTAGCATTACCAATTCCTTTAATAGATATAGTTACTAATTCGTTTAGTCAGTTATTCTTACTCATTGAAATAGTAGATTTTTACTAATTACTAGTAAACGAATCGGCACTATTTCAATTAGTCGAAAAAACAAAACTTTTTTGCCGCAAAACCTGTAAATTCCTCTAAATTCTTGTATGAAATCAAGACTACAATAAAATACAACAATTTACAAAAATATACAACAAAAAAAGTACAAAATTTATCCGGATAATTGAAAAAAATTGTACTTTCCTGTAATGTTGGTCCTAATTCAATGTATTTATTTATAGACTCTTGTAAAAATGGTTTTAGAAATTTTTACTTTTCTGTAAAAAATTTTCTATCAGGGTCTTAATCATATTTTGTGCTTTTCAAGTGAATACTTTTGTATGCTATATACCTCGGGGTAAAGTACGAGAGAAGAATCAAGAATCAACATTCAGTGTGTTAAATAAACAATGTTTCCTTCCAAGTTTATCGTACTCCGACGGTGTAAGCCACTTAAAGTTGGAAAGTGAAAAGCAGCCGCATCCAGGAAAATAGGCATTAAAGTTCTGAACTTCCATTCCCGGTTCTCATTGTCAGTTAATGCACTTCTACGCGCTGGAAAATACTAAACAGGTGTAGCTCGAAAGTAGTCAACAGGGCTCTTTTAGATGATCTTACGTTTATGAAACTTAGCCCCTCAGGAATTTACGGAATTTTAAATCTTTTTAAGTCAACTAGATTTCTACTCGTTTCGTATTAAAATTGATAGCGACCATTCGAATTAAGAATATATTTCGTACGTAGTTTTGTATAATATAGGAATGTGTTGCTTTACACAAATGAAGGGTGAAAAGGGAAAAGGAGGTAACTGAAAAATTGGAAATTATACAGGAGAGCGATAAAAGATTTTGTAAAATCGAAATTACAATTTAAAAATTAATAAAATTCTGCTTCTGAGCTGACGCATAGCTTAATCGATGCCAAAAACTTTTGATTGAAAAGAAGCTTCCAGTGATGAGAAAATATTGTCCGAAGGCGATCATGTCGGGTTGATACTTTTTTTTACCCTGTCCGAGACGAATTGAGACAGTGATAAGAAATAAAATATTCAATCAAATAATAAACTGATGATCCATCTCCAAGATGATGAGTTGATGAACACGGAGAAAAAAAGTTTAATAGAAAAAAGTTATCTAGTTCCGAGAAAATCAATTTTCAATGAGACAGTCACAGTGAGACAGACGCTTTTTCGCTTTTAGCTAGTGATGAATAATGAAATGTACTTTTTTTTTTTTTGAACTATAAAGATATTGAAATGCATGCCTTGCGTAAATATCATAAAAAATAGTTTCATCTCAAAATTTTTTTATTTTTAATGGATATTAAAATGTAGCTTTAAAGTAGATACCATTTTGAGCAAATTCTTTTAACACAATGTGTATTTGAATTTTTGAGAATTTTCTAGCAAAAAATCCGATCTTCGAAAACCAGTTTAATAAAAAGTTTTTTCACGAAGTTGGGAATATTTGAACTTTTAAGATTGGTGACGCCTTTCATCAATAATTTATCGAAAAAAATGTAAAAGTTTTGTGATATCCAAAACAATATACATATTTGATGTTTTCTCAAAAATCCCAGCGTTTTTTTTTCTTAATTTTTTTTTTGTTGGTACTAATATAGTGAATATATCCCATTAACGTTTATTTTGTGCACGCGTTTTGAAGAGGAGAAGGAATAATTTTTTTCTGTTTAAAAATGAAAACTCACAATTTTTGGAAAAAATGACGAGATGTGACAAAGATGATAAAGCAAACTTAATTCCTTCCAAAAGTTTCTACGAAAAAGTCCTTTGGAATTTTTTTTCTCTCCAGCGTTATTGAAATATTCTCTAGAATATGAATAAATTCAATCTTCTGCTGTCATAAATGTCTTTATTTGCCTTGTGTTTCTGTTTCTTTTGTTTGAAATTGTTTCTTCCTCAAAATTATGTTTTTAGTTGAAAATTTTATTTTTTGGTTGAAAATTCAACCATTGTGTTTTTTTCATTCATCCTTTGTAATTGAAAATTCAAGTGAAATCTCACTTGGTTGAAAATTAGTCTTGTTTGGTGGAAAATTCAACCAATTTGTTGAAAATTCTTCTTTTGTTGAATTCAAGTGTTTTTTATATAAAATTGAAGTCTTTTCGTTGAAAGGTCTACTTTTACATTATTTTTTACTATTTTTTTGAAATTCATGTATTTCATTGAAAATTCGTCTGTTTGTATAGACATTTAATCTTCTTATTTAAAAATTCGTATTTTTTATTGAAATATCAACTATTAAACTTTTATCGAGAGTTCATATTTTCAAGTTGAAAGTTCAACTATTTGGTGAAAGCTTTAACTATTTTTTCGAAAATTGGATTATTTTGTTAAAAATTCAACTCTTAGGTTGAAAATTTAAATATTTTGTTTAAAAATCGTTTTTTTTTTTGTCAAGTATCAACATAGTTTATTGAGAATTTATTATTCTGTTGAAAAATCAACTGTATTCCAAAAAACTCTTTTTTTGTCTTGAAAATTCAACTAATTTGTTAACGTTTAATTTTTTTTGTTTAAAAATTCGACTATTTGATTTGAGATTACAACTTTTTAAATATAAAAATCAAGTATTTGGTTCAAAATTCAACTATTCTGTTAATAATTTAACTGAAATCTTACTTGGTTGAAAATTAATCTTGTTTGGTGGAAAATTCAACTAATTTGTTGAAAATTCGTCTTTTATTGAATTCAAATGTTTTTTATATAAACTTGAAGTATTTTTTTGTTGAAATATCTACTTTTACATTATTTTTTACTATTTGGTTGAAAATTCATGTATTTCATTGAAAATTCGTCTTTTTGTGTAGACATTTAATTTCCTTATTTAAAAATTCGTATTTTTTATTGAAATATCAACTATTAAACTTTGTATCGAGAGTTAATATTTTCAAGTTGAAAGTTCAAGTATTTGGTGAAAGATTTAACCATTTCTTCGAAAATTTAATTATTTGGTTAAAAATTCAACTCTCAGGTTGAAAATTTAAATATTACGGAAAAAATCGTTTTCTTGTTGATGTATCAACATTTTTTATTGAGGATTTATCATTTTTTTTTAAAATCAACTGTATTCTAAAAAAAACCTTTCTTGGCATAAAAATTCAACTAGTTTGTTAACGTTTAATTTTTTTTTAAATTCGACTATTTGGTTGAAAATACAACTTTTTAAGTATAAAAATCAAGTATTTGGTTCAAATTTCAACTACTTTGTTGAGAATTTAACTAAAATCTTACTTGCTTGAAAATTAATCTGGTTTAATGGAAAATTCAACTAATTTGTTGAACATTCGTCTTTTATTGAATTCAATTTGTTTTTATATAAAATTAAAGTCTTTTTTTTGTTGAAATATCTACTTTTGCATTCTTTTTTACTATTCGTTTGAAAATTCATGTATTTCATTGAAAATTCGTCTTTTGTGTAAACATTGAATCTTCTTATTTAAACATTTTTATTTTCTATTGAGATATCAGTTAATGAAATTTTTATGGAAAATTCATATTTTCAAGTTGAAAGTTCAACTATTTGGTGAAAAATTTAACTATTTTTTGGCTTGAAAATTCAACTATTTCGTTAAAGTTTCATCTTTTTTATTTGAAAATTCGAGTATTTGGTTAAAAATACAACTTTTTAAGTATAGAGATCAAGCATTTAGTTGAATATTCAACTATTTTGTTAAGAATTTAATAATTTTGTTGAAAATGTAAGTATTTTGTTAAAGTCAACTTTTTTCATTGAAAAATTAACTTTCTTGTACATTTGTCTATTTGGACAGAAAATTCGTTCTTTTTCATTGAAGTTTCATCTTTTTTCGTTGCAAATTCAATTGTCTTCTAAAGAAATTAATTATTTAGTTGAAAAAGAAACTGTTCTTTGTCAAAGTCAAATCCTTTTTGTTTAAAAATTCGACCACATGGTTGAAAATTGATCTTTATAGAGTGAAAATCCAATTATTTTTTGGGAAATTTAATCGTTTTGTTACAAAATGAAACTATTTTGTTAACAAGTCTTCTTTCTTGGTCGAAATGTCCACCATGTTGTTAAAAATTCGTCCCTTTGGATGGACGAATCATCTTTTATGGTAGAAGAGTTACACTTTTTCTTGAAATGAACAAATAAGTTGAAAATTTCGAAATTTTGATCTCACATTGTATTATATAATTCCTTTAATGAAAGATTTTATGTTAAAACTGTGACAAGAATAAAATACTGATCTTTGAATATTAATAGTCAAGGAAAATAAAAAATTGGTGAGGGGGCTTCCATACACCACGAGTCCCATTTTTCTATGATTTTTGAGCCCCTCCTCCTCCATGCAGCCCCCGTTTTTGTTCTTTTTTTCAATTTTTTGGCACTAGGTTTTACCCCACCTTAAACAAACCTCTACAATGTATTGATGGAAGGTCCCTCAGGGAAAAGCCAGGGAATTTTGAAAATTAAGTTTTTAGGCCACTCAATAGGGGTTTTTAAGTTTTGCTTCTGACCGTCAGCAAAACTTTATTTTATGTCTTGAAGTTTAACTTAAGAGAAGGGCAATATTATCTTAAAAAGCTTCTAGGGTGAATCTAAAAATGTTGTCCATTTTCTCATCACCAAGATTTCACTAGACACTTGCAGAAAATGAAAGTTTTAATCTTTTCATGAAAAAATGTATATGCCTGTAGTTGTTCAGATCGATAGGTTCCAAATTTCAAATATTGAAATCATTTATCAAAATATTACAAGTTTTTTCGGTTATAAATTTGTAATCCTTAGCATGTGTCAACTGTTTGTTCCGAACCTATCTACCTATTTCCTGGAAATGGCAGATCCGAGTATAATGGACAATAAAATTTGCAAACGAAAACTTTTTTAATCTTGACCCTGTCAAATTTTAAAGCCGAATTCCTGATCCCTAAAGGCCTGAAACAATATGATTTTCGTTAAAAGAAATACCCCATCGCGAATCTCAGCCATAAACGTAAGACTTCATCTACGACTTCTAAGTCTCGCTCCTGTCCGCGAGCGAGACATAGCCGTCTTGAAGTCGAATTCAAGTCAAACCAAATCCAACTCAATTCAAAATGTTCTCATTCAGTGTGTTCATCTATCAAATAATATTGCATTATAATACAAAATGTCGAAATTAACACAGTTTCTAACGAATTGTTGCAGTGACATCGGAGAACAGTCGTGCCTGCTGTCCAACTGCTGCCCTCCTCCTGGGTTGTCTCATCTCCATCCACCTATTGCTGAGATAGTTAGGACATGCCTGATTGCAAATCCCAAGCAATTCATGTCTGAAAGGGACGCTAGTCAAGAAGCTTAAAGCAAAGGAAGAATACGAAAACTAAGCCTAAGGAACTGAAACTGACAGGGCCGCAGTGATGAAGTATTGTTGATCGACGTGAAATTACCGTGGTTTTTATAAATAAATAAATATATATATATATATTGATTTATATTTAATGAAACGCAGTGGAGAGATATAGAGGACGTACTGACGTACTTCGTGCTTATGTATGTTCTCACTCATTGTTAATATGGTTACAAGATAAAAAGACAAAGTGCATTGCCTCGTTGTTGTGCGGTTGAACTGATACATTATTGAACAGATAAAGTGTGGAACAATCGAGGGCTGCAAGTGTACGGAAGTGTTGTGATTTGAAAAAAAAAGAAGAAAAAAGTCGTTACCGCGTTACTAGCGTCGCCAGTGGCTGCGTTTACAAGGCGACTCTTGTAATCCAAGGAAACCTCCATAACTAGAACGTAGTTAATCCTAAGATTTAAAAAAAAGAGGCACAATGCCACCAGTGATCGTAAGGAAGATTCGAGCGAGACTCAATCAAAAGCGTTGCAACCTCAGGCGATTTTATGTCTATACTAGCGTGTAAGGATAAAATGACTGGGAATCGCTTCAGAGGACGCCATCAGACTTCGGGTGGACCTTTCTGGATTTCTTTTTGAGGAATAGATGTGCGGACAGAAAGGAAACCATTAAAGAAGAGGAGGAAATTCTTTTCCGGATTTATCTGACTAAATTTGGTCCAAGAACACTAGCAATGTGAATCTGTCGTCGTTATTCTTACTACACATACCTATCTAGATTCACTATTCTCGTGGTATGTGCATCGCCCATTGTCCAGGCGAAGTGGCGATTCAACCCAGTTGTAAGCAACGAATCCAAATGTGTCGCGTTCCCAGGAACCGCCAAAGAAAATACGTTAGAATAAGTTCATTTTTTTCTTTTTCTTTCTGCATTTTTAATACTTAGAGCAAGCATGGTATACTGTTACATACTGGCCTACGTTTTTTTTTCAAATTATGTTTAGAAATGTTTTTTAAAACTTGATGATACACACTGGTGTAGGAGATTCTTTTTACGACTATTAGGCGAATGTTGTAAATTATTGGCGAAGCCTTACTTAAGATGAGTGGAAGAAAGTTGTCAATTTTATGAAAAGGTTTAGTACAGGTCAACTTGAGCCCTATTTTCTTATTTTATATGCTTGTACTTTGGTTTCTGTTTTCACTTGCCAAAGCAAATTATGAGAATTTTGATTAAATGACAGAAACCTATTTAGAATTTTATTTATTACCGTTTTTATTTTCTGTTGGAGAGTTAAACCTGATGTGGCGTTTTTTTAAATATCTTTCGTACCTTTTAGGGAACGTCCATTAATTACGAAAGGTTTTGAGGGGTAGGGGGGTTGTCTTAGAAATTCTTAATTGGTGGGGGGATTCGATAGGATTTGCTACGTAAATTTCCTGTTTGTCATTATTTAAAAAAAATGCTATTTGAAACATTTTTTGACTGGTCAAGACACTTATTACATACGTCCAATAAGATAATATAGTGTCGAAAAATTAACCATTTTTCAAATGCGGATCACACCTTTTATGAAATCTCGTGGAACTTCTGGACATCTTGGCATTGCAATCCTTTGAAATCCTGTGAATTCTTTTCAAAATTTTCTGAATCCATAAAAATTTGTTTAATTATATGAAAATTTCTTTAAACCCTTTGAATTCCATGGATATTGTACATAACCTCTTAAAGTCCCTTTAAAATTGTGGGAATCCCTTGAAATTCTTTGAAATTTCGGGAAATCTTTTGAAATACTTATAAATATATATATAATATATTTATCTTATACATACATAATCTCTCAAAATCGGTTTAAAATCCTGGAAAATCCTTGAAATATTGCGGAATATCACGAAATCCCTTTACAATTCACCGAAATCTTTAAAATCCGTGGAAAACTTTCGGAATCTCTTGAAATCCCTTAAAATATTTTGAAACCCATTAAAATCATGTAAAAGCCAATTAAATTTTTTGATAATGCTTGAAATACTTTATAAAATTCGGAAATCCTATCACATTCCGTTAAATATTTTGACGTCTTACCAAATCCTTCGAAATCCGTTTATATACTTTGGAATCTTCTGAATTCTCTTAAAATCATTTTGAAATCCCTCGAAATCATCAAACCCCTTTCAAATCTCTTAGAATCCGTTAAATTCCTTTAAAACCATTTCAAATCTTTGCAAACCTTTTTAAATCTTTTGAAATCTCTCAAAATCCTTCCAAATCTTGGCAAGACCATTAAAATTCTCTAAGACCCTTCAAAATACGTGAAATCAATATGATATGTATTAAAATCGTTTTAAATTCTTTCAAATTCCGTGACTTCTTTCGAAAATTTTCTAAATCCCTTAAAATTGTTTTAGTTGTGTGAAAATTTCTTGAAATCCTTTAAATTTCATTGATATCGTACATAATCTATTGAAATCTCTTTAATACGATTGCGCTCCATGGAAATACCTCAAAATCCTTTAAAAACTGTGAAAGTCCCTTAGAAACTCTGGAATAATCCTTAAAATTCTTTGAGATTCCGTGAAATCCTGTGAAATCGCCTTGATTCTTCAAAATTCTATAAAAATCTTGGGAAATCTTTCCGAATCTCTTTAAATTCCTTAGAATAATTTTGAGACCTATTAAAATCTTTCAAAAGCCAATTAAATTCCTTGAAAACCCTTAAAATACTTTATAATATTCTAAACCCTTTTCAAATTCCATTACATCTCTTGATGTCTTACAAAATCCTTTAAAACCCGTGTACATATTTTGGAATCTTCTGAAGTCTCCAAGATTCATCATAATTCATCATAAACGGTATAATCCACTTTTCTTTCGTAATCTTATCAAAATCTCCTGACATCCTTCTGAATTCGTGGAAATACTATAGTGTATCTTGAAATCGTTTAAAATCCTTTGAAATCCTGTGAATTCTTTTGAAATATTTCGAAATCTCTTAAAATTCCCACAAATAGTTCCTAACTCCTTCTTGAAATCTGATTACTCTTGAAAAAGTTAAGTTTCTCTGCCTTAAAATCTTTTAAAATCCCTTGAAATTGTATGAAATCCCTAAAAGGTTCATCAAATTACTGAAAATCTTCTCATTTTTTCAATTCCCTTGAAATCTTGTTCACAATGAAAATAATCTGTATATTGTTGATAAATATATTGAGTAGAAAATATGAAATCTTGCATAAGAAGTGCAAGGGAGTCACCTAAACCCTAAGAATCCTTACGTGGGTGAGGAGGGAGTCAGAAAATTAAAAAATCATTCTTACGTAATTAATGGACGTTCCCTCACCTGATTCGAGCTGCACATCGAATCCGCCTAATTGTCAGTCATTTCTGAGCCGTTATGGCTGACAAGGAGTGGTCGCGAGATGTGCGTCGCCGATTCGACTGGGGCTTCACAGGATGAAAATATATCAAAATCCATTAGGCGTGTATTGTTTGTCTCGATCTAATGGGGCTTATTTTCCGAGATATCGAGGTTAGAGTGTTTGAGTTCGAGCGCTGGACTCGCCACTATAGCCGGTACGATACATAAGCGTGAAGTCCGGGGTCCAGGCTCCTCAGTAGCGATTCAAGCGCTCGAGCGCTTGATTTCTCGATATCTCGTAAACTAAGGCCCATTTGATCGAAAGTAAAAATACGCACCTAATGAATTTTGATGTACTTTCACCATGCAAAGCCCCAGTCGAATCGGCGACGCACATCTCGCGACGCACATCTCGCGACACACATCTCGCGACGGACATCTCACGACTTCTCCTTGTCTGTGTCTCCATTCGATAACGCTCCATGCTTTGTTTACACGGTACACTGCTCCTCGTCAATTTTGGTCATTTTACATACCTCAGTCGCGATTGGTCGCTGTATAGCTCCAAGAACTATGAATAACCATAGTGCGAAACGCGACGTGGAGCAGTACACCGATCAAACTCTACAGAAAGCTGTATGCCGACCAAACGCGACGTGGAGCGGTATTGAATGGACATTAAAAATTCTGTTTGGATTGGTATGGACGAAATGTTGATATTGATGCCAAACACTTTAGCCACGTATCAGCTGCGTGATTTTAATAACAGTGTCGATTCTGGCGAAGTTGCATTTGCAGCGAGGCACGTGTACGTATTTCTGGGGAGAGGAGAAATCAAACTACGAATTCCAAAGGAGAGACTGTCGGTGGTCGGCATGAACGTACCGTTTCTCATTCGCGGTTGGCGCCTTCTATTTTTATTAAACGGGCGATAAAGCCCGCTGCCGGTTCCATATGGATAGCCATACGTATGAGCGTAGACGCTGCTGGTACTCGACCGACACCAAAGAAAAATTCCGGCACGTTTTCCCTTTTAGCGAGCCATTCGCAAGCGATGATTCTTGCCAAGTGCACCCATCCCAACTTTGTTTAGGTTTAACACACGTGTTATATCTTTGTGCGGCCGCCCTGGATGAAATACGCGACTCAAAACAGTTGCAGCGACGTTCGTTTCTTTTACACCAAGTATACGCAAAACTATTCTAGTACACTCGTCCGTACATTTCTTTCCTGTTATTCTCTTTTTGTAAGTGCCACCTCTTAAATCAAAAATAAAACAATGTTCTCAATATACTTGGCTGGATCAATAATAACCTTCTTCTATGTATGTTTAATGGAATACACACTTTCGTTTTGTAGGATTCATTGAACAGGGGAGATGTAAAAGTGGAAGCTGAACAATTTGTGTTTAAGAATTTATAGGGCTATAGGGAATACTAGAAATGATGAATCCATTCGAGATTATTCCTCAATAATGAGACAAATACTGTATCTTAAAGAGATCAAAATTAGAAGATAAATTCAAATACATTGGAACTTAGATTTAGAAATGAGTTCGGGCATGGCTTGCAGTGGCCTTGGTCGTATATCCAGACAATACAAACGTAAAAGTCAGGGCCACATGAACCATTTCCGTTGGATTTGGACGCATGCTAACAGCTAAAAGAACTAATGCTCTGAGTACTGCCCTCATGTTATTTGTCACGCATGACTAAGCACCGCCTTTCTCTCGGTCCCGCGGATCCCCTCATAACGAAACTGCCAAATACATCAATTCTCGCAACGTCGTAAATCTAGACATCTTAAATCCAAGTTACAGTGCAGTATCATATTAGTCAAATTAGTCTACAGCTTACAATTTTGATCCGATTTCAAAATTTTTTGTAAAAAGTTCAATCAATTTCAAAGAGATTTGTGCTGGCCGATTTTTTATTTATTTTTGTTTTTCATTGATTTTTTATTTAACAACAAATTTTTAATTTGGAAAAAAAATTTGTGATAAACGATCGCATTTTTTTGCAACTCCTTATATATCCCGGTAAGGCTGAAACAAGTTTATACGAAAGTTGCAAGTAAATGGGTTGAATATAAATATGGACGAAGAGTAGAAGAATATTTTGTTTTTCTTCAATTTTGCTATTCACCAATAATTAAAAAACTATACTAATTTTTTTTTTAAAGTGCCGCTCTGATGATTTAAATTTTCATCTTCACAATAAAAAAAAATTATAAAAAAATGTTCACCAATATTTACCGTATAATTTTA